>PVIA01003849.1:0-128219 GCA_004024845.1 Tonatia bakeri | reverse complement strand
TACATTTCTATTCTTCTTCCGCAGTGAAAAAACTGGCTTCCAACAGCATCAAAATGCTTGAAAGAAGGGGAAGGGATTAGCTAAAGAGCATATATGCATGACCCAGAAACACAGACAACAGTGTGGTGATGGCCAGAGGGTGGGAAGCTGGTTGGAGGCAGGTGGAGAAGGGTGCAGGGACATGGTGACATCTGTAATAGTGTCAACAATAAACATTTTTAAAAGACATTTATTTGTTCATCAAAAATTGTTTTCACAAGAAAAAATAATATACCTTTTATCTGGTATCACTCCACTCCTCCCGGATGCTTTCCTCCTATATTTCCATAGTTACAGGAGGCACAGACAGGCTTTGATTCTAACAAGTTCCATAAACTATACTTTCTCTTGAACAAGACTGTTATACAATCTTGGGTCTGGAATATTTATTTTGTTACCAGGGAGGAAACTGGAAATGAGAAGATCACCTTCTCTCCTATGGCAGGTATGAATGTTAATTTTAAAGAGTAGAGATTTGGAGTTGGTTTGGAAATAATGGGTTATAGAAAAGGCATCCTGTACCCCTCAAAGGTGAGATCCTGAGATGCTCAAACCACTTTATATTGTATGGCTATTTAAAATTTTTAAGTTGCCCTTTTATTTCCCTATGTAAATATTTTTGCTTAAGTTCCATACTGTTGAAGAATATAGATAACACATAAATAGGGGTGGAATAGTTTAAATACAAATTACCAGGCTTTTGCACACAAAAGGGGCATTTACTGCATTTAATAGTATAACAAGGGAAATTACCTACCATTTCCTAAAGCATGATACTTGGAAAACTAATTATCTAGGAGTATTGTGAGTCCTTAAAAACAGGATTGATAGTCAAACAAATTCTGAAAAGTCTGGTCAATTACACTACATTTTTCCTCTAAGAATTCATATGATTCAAAGGACCTTTATTTCAATAATGCACATTTTGAATTGCTGAGAGAAAATAGAATTCACCTGGCTTCTATACTGTTTTAAAATTATTTGCCTGTGGATTATCTCATGTAGCACTCATAGTCAAAACAAACAAACAAATAACCAAACAACAAAAGCTAAACACACACTTCAGTAAATGCTGCCAGAAATTAATGCAGGAAAAATGTTTGATTAATTTTCCTGATGGGAAAGTGGGCTATACTGACTGCTGGCTAAAATGGCCCATGTTTAATAGGTCTTGGGGTGTGTGACATGAACTGGTTATCCGGAGCAGCAGAACCAGACAGTTAGGCGATAGGTCTCACCCCAGAAAGAGAGCCAAAACTGAAAGCCAGAAAAGCCAAATATGTCATCGGGTCCAGAAAAGGAGAGGTGAAGCTAAAGGATGAAGAACTAGTAAAAACAGAAACAGAATGAGAAGGCACAAGACGAAAATTAAATGAGCAGGTCAGAGGCCTCAATCATAAACGAGGAAAGAAGTACAAAACTCCTTTACTAATTAGGTCATAGACACATGGTACATAAATAGTTTGGCCTGAATTAAAGGAACGGGGTCAAGGAAAGTATTTCTTGATGTCCTATTGAACCAGAAACTGTGTTTACTAACAAAAGACATTGTTTTCTATTCACTCAAGTTCAGGGTAGAGTATAGAACCCTACCTACTGCAGCTGATGCTGAGGGAAGAAGCCATTCTAGAATATTAGCAGGTGGTTGCAGTCAATCACTGGCAAAGAATCACATCTTAAAGTCCCAGACACACAGGTGTGAGCTCTACCAAGGAAGAACAAAATAAGCCAAAGTTATGTAAACGCTGACACTGTTCTTAAAAATCTGAACTTTAAGCAACTCCAATAAGGGAAAATATAACTCAATGCTTCTGCTTGTGGAAGACCATGGATGACAAGAGGAAGGAACAAGTTCCTGAGTAAGAGGAACTGGGGTTAATGAGAGAACCATTCTTGAGTCAGAAGAGTGTACGCTTGATTCCTTAGTAAAGAGATCAGACAATGTTTCAGAGAGTGAGCCCAGTCATTGACAAGTACTCCTTCCATTTTGTAAGATCCAAAAATATGACCATGCTAGGTGACCTCCAGTGAACATTAAGTACTATCAACTGCCATCAGGATTCTAGTAATTAGAAAAAGAGAAATCAAGAGAGTTATGCCCCTTATAGAAAGAAATCTGAATGAAGATTCTCCCTCTATACATTCCATATGCTTCACGGGCTTTTCTGAGGGAGGTCCTTGCTTTGCCTGCTAGGAAAGGCTGACCTACCACTGGAAATATTTAATCTTGTGATAGTGAAGCACTCTGGGGCATCAGCAACCAAGCTGTCCAGGAAGCTGGCAAGTCTTAAGTTTTCTAGAAATTATTAGTCAATTGCACCATGTCCAGCTCACGGCTATACCTCATATTAGGAGAGATTTGTAAAGAAGTGAATTGCTATTTTAAAGATTAAAAATATTAAAACAGCAAAATTAACAACAAGAAGGAATAGTTTGAACTGATTTCTATGTATTTATAGCATAGCAGGTGAAAGAGTACTGTGGAATCAGCCTGGTGACTTCCAGTCTTTGCTCTGCCACTTGGTAGCTGGGTGACCACTGAGATTTTATGTGACTTCTCTGAGATTTACTTCCTCTGTAGTGCTACCCTTCTTCTCACTTACTGTGTACTTGCCACATAGGCCTCCTTTCAGTGACTAAAACCCATATGTTCTTTCCTAACTTGTGGTCTTTGCATGTGCTGTCCCTTCTACCAGGAACACTCTCTCGTACCTGGTCACATGGCTGACCACTTGTCATATTTCAGGTCTTTGCTCTTCAAGAGGCCTCTGATCACAGGTCCTGGATTGTCTCCTCTTATTGTTCTCTGTCATAATACTCTTCTAAGTTTTCTTTATAGGACTTATCACAATTTATTTTGCTGATTGACTCCTTTATACTTTATCTTCCCCACTACCCATTTAGTGTCTAAGAAGGCAGGAACTTTCTGTTGTTCACCCTCTCATACCTGCTGCCTTGCATATTACCTGGCACACATAGGTGTTTAATGTAGATTTGCTGAGAATAAGTTACTTCCCAGGCTTGCTTTGAGAGTTAAATGAATGAAACGTATGTGAAGGATCTAACTCAGCTCTTGGCCCATAGTAGGCATCAATAAATGCACCTTCCTTTACTTTCCCTAAGTGCAGCACTCATAAAATTAAAACCTAGGTGACATTGAATTTATAGGAATAAAATTTAAACATAGTAGCCAAAAGTTATCATTGATCTTTGAAGCTTTCTATAAGAATAGCTATATTATTTGTACATATATAATAACACCTTAATACATTGCAATACCCAAAGTTAGTATTATCACCTTTTCCCATCTACCTTTTATTTTTTTAAGCAGATTGGTAACAGAAAGCTAAAAATACAAGACATGTTATGCTAAGAAAAATTGACCATGCTATTTGACAAGAAGAAATATTAACTATACTATTTGACCAGAAGAAATATTAACCATGCTGTTTGACAAGCTGTGGATTGGAGCCAGACTTCTGAGTCTCAGACCTGAGCAAATTATTGTTTATTCCAATGAAAATATACAATTCACTTTGTAAAGATTGAGCTATATTTCATCAGGACTAAAACATACAAATTCTACCTCCCTTGCCTCCTTTCATGAAACTCAGTACAAAAGATTCTTCTTTACTCTAAATCTCTACCAACAAAATTTCTGTCTATAGAGAAAAGAAATCCTGATTAAGATAACCAAATGAGAAATGAACCTATTGTTAATTCTGTCAGATAAAAGAATTGCAGGATGAGCTATTAAATAGTACTTACTTTCTTGGTCACTTTCCATAAAAAAAGGGAAGTCATTTTATTTCAAAGATAAAGAAATCAGTGAAAATAAACTATAGTATTTGTTAATCGTGTGCTCTTGATATCCTTAGAGAAATAAATAGGGAACATAGGATCAGAGATTTTTCTCCTTTGCAAGTGAAAAGGGACAGGGTAGAAGTAAGCAACACTCATTACCTAAGTCACCGAGGACACTGGTCTTCTACTTCCATGATGTTTTTTCTTCCCTTTGGCCTAGTTTTCCTTTAGACTAACTGTTACTAACCTTCTTGCCATTCAATTTTTGCTCTGGGACCATATTCTTTACCAGATGGCCCAGAGAATAAAATAAATTGAAATCATTCTTGAAAAAGTTGTATTGTTTATTTCCATTATTACTAATAATATGTGCTTGTTTTGTTCCCTCACTCACATGCTATGGAAATAGTCACTCCAAAATAAATTCTCAATCAAGGCTATTCTCCTCTCAGTGTCCAAGAATAAGTAGTCTTTAGTCCTCTCATCCTGCTCTACAGATTTCTCCTTGCCAAAGCATTAAAGTTAGAAAGGAATGAACTGGTGAGGCCTGGGGCTGTCAGCAGAACACTCTGTACCCAGTGCACATGTTTTTCACCACAAAGAGAGAGAGTCTTCTACACAAGATCAAGAAGCATAGAGTAAACCACAAAGAGTTCTGGGGCGAGAGGGTATTAATTGTAACAAAGTTATTAACTCTAGTTGGCAGGTACTCTGTGGGCACCCCGTTCTTTCCCATTATTTAGAAAGCAGAAGAGGGAGCAATAGTAATATGCCATTCAAGGAAATTATGCCCAGCGAGATCATGAGAAATTTTGCAGCCTGATTTCTAGAATTAAGAAACTAATGCTCCTCAAATTGAGACAGTAATTGACATGAAATAGGTGCAGTTAATCAGTCAATAGACGTGTATTTAGGGCCTACAGTGTGGCCTGCCCTGTGCCAGAGACCAGAAAATCTGGGATCAAACAAAACAAATAGCTTTGGATCTCTATGTAGAGCTGCACCTGGTAGTTTAGATTGGTACTGGGCCTTACAGCCCTGCCTCATGAGAAGTCAGTTCTATCCTGACATCAATAACTGTTTCTTGATCATATACTATGGCCAGGAGACCATATTAAGCTTTGTATGGAATATAAATACATAGAGTCCTTATTCTCAAATAATATTTGGTATGAGTTGGGAGCCAAGATACATACAGAGACATTAAAAGGGTAACAATGAAAATAAATGGTACCTTCTCAGGTTCAGGAATGTTCTATATCTTGATCTAGATGGGGTTACTATGGGTGTATATACATGTAAAACTTTATCAAACTACATACTTAAGATTCATGTACTATTTAAAGACTTAAAAATAATGCAATGCATTGTATGTTTTACATTTATATATCATTATCATCAAATTCCAAAAATAATCTGACCCTTTATATAAAGACATACACAATCACCAGATTACAAAATAAATAAGGGAAAAAACTGAAGGAAAGAAAAATAAAGATAGAAAATAAATTAAGAAGCTAGAGTTAATGCTATTACCCCTCCCCCAAATACATGCTAAGACTTACTTGTTGCTTGTGGTGGGCTGCAATTCTGGCTCTGCGCCTAGAAAAAGAGGGAGACATGACTCATGATGACCACAAGATAAAAACAAAACAGCAACTCCTGAGAAGTCCAGCTATTCTTGGTTTTGAGGGCTGAGAAACATTTTTCCCATGAGTCCATGTAAAAAGGACACTGTGAAATGTAGGAAACCATGTCCCAACAACATACATACAGTAAATTTGATAGTGCTTTTGGTTGGGTGGTTTCTTATAAAAATTTTATGTGGGCCAATGGTATAATGATAGAGCGCAGTTCAGAAAAAGCAATTACACAGGGGCCAGAATGATATAGACCAGGCTACAAAGTGTCATACAAGTAGAATAGTTATTCTCATAGTTTTAAAGCTGGGGAGCAATGACGTGGTCTGGAGAAATTCAGAAAGGCTTCATAAAGAAGGGGATATTCAGTTGGGCCTTGAATAAAGATCAGAAAACGTCAGTTAAGTTGACAGGAATGAGGTCATTCCTAGTAGTAGTGGACTAATGCAAAACAAGGGGTGAAGGAAGCATGTGACAGGAAAATTTAAGAAAACAAGTAGGCTAGGCTGGTTTATAATGAAAGAATGGGCAAGAACACCAAAAAGGTTAAGTTGCAGCCAGATACTAGAGGCACCAGAAACCAGGCTAAGAGGTTAATTATTTATCTTAGAGACAAAAGGTGAGGTGTTAAAATATTTCAGGTTTATGGAATGTTATGATAAAAGTTATTATTTAGGAAGATTAATCTGGCTGTCTTTAGCTGGGTAAATTAGAAAAGTAAGAAGGAAATTAAGTTAGAAGGTTCTTCCCCAAATGATGCCTTTGTGATGAAGCATAGACATGTCTCCACTTTACCTGTACACAAAGTTAAAGAATTGGCTGAAGGTAATCATTCCCAAGGCAACAGTGAAGCCACACCCACAACTACAAGTTCTTTCCTCTCCTGAGCCATGGTTTAAATTTAGGCTGTGGTTTGAAACAACGAAAAACAGCTAAGGAAGCCAGGGAGGAAGTTTTGGATCTTTTTCAAAGCAACATGAAAAAGAAGAAAGAGATGGAAAACAAAATATTTTGGAAAGGAGTGGGAAAGATGACCCTCTCATGGTGCTTGATGCATACTAGGAGTGAATGTTTGTGCTGAAAACCAGAGCAGAGCTGCCTCCCTGAATTCCCCACTTGAAAGGAAAGATGTCATGCAGATCTGTGTAGACTGAGCATCTCCCTCACATGGATCAGGCTGCTATTTACCAGGGGAGCACTCAGGGGCTCCGACTGTCTTTTCTTTAGAGAGAGAGACTGTCTCCTGCTGTTTTTGGACCCACTGCCTGCTGACCGGGATTTAGAGACACATACCACTCCAGTTCAGCTCCGTCATTCCTCTGCTGTGTTTTCAAAGCTGGCATGCCTCAGTGAGCTACTCATTGTCCTATACCTTGCACAAAACCCTCAGGTTCCTTTTTAAAATGCTTTTGTGTCTCTGTGTGTGCCTGAACCTTCAAGCCCTTGCAAGTATCCACACTATTGTCTTTCCTATAAGACAGCCTCCAGCCTTTGTCACTAAATGGAGGTACCAGGCTGTCTATACTGCCGCCAGCCCTATAGGCAAAACCAGCACCAAGGAATAACAGCAAGTCAACAAAGGTAACTATGCTATTCACTCAGTTTTATTAATGCAGTTTCAATGCAAATCTGTAATAACCCAATAACAATAATAATCATGCAGAAAAAATCAGCAATGATGTCACAGAAGAGAATTGGGGGATAATGGACTCAAGTCCCAAGAGTCCAGATGAGATACAGGTCTGGGTCCAGGTCCCAGAGGCAGCTAGTCAGCAAGGCAGAGTATTGCAAAGCAAAGTGTACGGCAGCATCTTCAGAATTAGCTAGAGCAGGGTCAATTGGAGGAGCGGAGCATCTCTCGGCCATCTCAGCTCCTCTTAGCTGTCTTAGCTATCTGTTCAAAGGATTTTGCTTTTATACTCTTCTATGATGCAATATTGTATCAGCCTTTGATTAACACATGTTGTTTTGTGTCACCTCGATAAGCACAAGTTGATTACGTCACTCTACTGTGCATACTCTGAGAGGGTGGTGTTACCCTTCAGAGGAGCACCTGTTCTCTACCACATTGTACTGCGCATGCATCATCTCTCTGATGCATCAGGAGGAGTTGCATCATCTCTCTGAGCCATTGCTCTACTGTGCACGCTCTAAACATGCCTTCTTATTTGACAGTACTGAGACCACCTTAGTTCAGTCCTGCTCTCCACATATAAGAACCTTGCTTTTTCTCTAAGCTGGTCGAAATATTAATATATATATTATAGCTGCTTTAAAAAAGAGAGATAAAGCAAAAAAAATTCACTCTCCCTGTCTTCGGAAATGAGCATAACAAGAGACTCCACCTACTGGCCTAGGAGCTTCTGAAAAGCTGACACCCATGCTCTCAAACTGAAGGTTGTATCCACTCCTATTCTTCCTGACCCAAGTTCTCCCATTGGTGTCTTTGAAAGATAATTCAATACCATAATGCATGGCTTGGTTTCTCTAGTTCTCCATCTATTAAAACATCATGCATATGTCAAATAATTCTGGTATCTTGGAAAGAGCACTTGACTGATAGTCAAAAAGCCTGAATTCCAGTTCCAACTCTGCCACTTCCTATTCCAGTGACATCGAACCAACACTTTTTTTTTTCAGTTTTTTTTTTTTTTACCATAAAATGGGAATTACAGTCCTTTCCCTCTCCATCTTACAGGTGTATTGGGAGTCGAATGGACATGGTTGAGGACATGAATGACTTTGTAACACAGAGCCCTGAACATACAAACTGAAGAGATTTTAGCCCAGTGGAGCTTGGTTGGGGAGAAGAGGTTTCAGAAAATCTCTTGTTGGAGGGAAGTTTTCATGTTAGGGTAATTTTCTACAGGTCTTGAATCTTTGTTGACAACAGGAAATCCTCAAATTACAGCCTCGCTGCGACATTGCTCCCAGCTCATCCTGTGATTACTGTACTGCTTCCTCTGCAGGTGTAGGAGCTGGTGAGGCCGAAGGAGCTGGCAACTTTGCTGAGGAAGCCATCTCTATGTCAGTTATACCTGTGAACTTTTCATTCTGTGTACGGTGCACAATGAAAAGGGATCCTTACTCCCACTTTTATTTATTGGCTGGTTTCCATCCTACCAGCCATATTTGGAAAGAGAACTGGGAGGGAGCGTGGAAATTACATAGGCAACTGTCACATTTGAATCATGAGCAACAGGAAGCTCTGAGTCTAGGGGACTCATTCAAAGTTACATGCTAGCCAACTGGGCTAATATAGTTCTTGAGTTCACAGATGGCTAGGTCTAAACTTAGTGGAACTAATGACGGACAGGATAGTTCTGAGATAGTTATTCACCTTCCCATGACTTTGTTTACTCATTCAAAAATAGAAATGGAAAATGATCCTACGTTAAAGGGCTCTAGGGTTGTTCTGGCAAGAAGAGAATGTACTTTCTCAATTTACATCTTTAAACACTTTTAATTATTATCAATTAATTAGAATAAAAGGCCTGAATTGAAACCAAAATTTTAGGATAGTTTAACATGAATAAAATTAGCTTATTTATTTGCATTATATATACATATGTACTATAATTTTGCAACACAAAATATAGTACACATATTATACAGTCATAATATAAAATATAACATGGTTATATATTTGTTGATGTTTTAGTAATATGATTATATGATAATAAAACATTCAGTGATCTATATGTACACACATATATACATACTGTATAAATCTTAAATATCTACAATATGCCAAAAACACTGAAGACTACTATTAATATTTTGTTAACAAATTTAAAATATGCTGAGTGTAAATTACTAAATTTTTTAAATGAATAAATCCTTTTTTTTTTAGCATACCTTTAGGTTCACAGCAAAATAAATCAGGAAGTACAGAGAGTTCCCATATAGCCATTGTCCCCACACACCCACAACCTCCTCGGAAGGAAGTCCTGCACCACCATCATGTACTGGTTAGAATCAATGAACATATGTCGACACACCATCATCACCCACAGTCTACACTGGGGTTCACTTTGGTGTCACACAGTCTATGGATATGGAGAAACTTATATTGACATGTATCCATCATTATAGTATCATACAGAATAGTTCCATTACCCTGAAAATCATCAGGGCTCCATTTATTCATCCCACCTCCCCCTAACTCCTGGCAATCACTGATATTTTTTCTGTCTCTTTGGCTTTGCCTTTTCCAGGATGTCACATAGTTGGAAACATATAGTATGTGTCTTTCTGAGACTGGTTCTTTTAACTTACTAATAGGCATTTCTATTCATGGCTTTATAGCTCATTTCTTTTAGTGCTAAATAATATTCCATTGTCTGTCTGTACCACAGTTTATTTATCCAGTAACATACTGAAGGACATCTTAGTTACTTCCAAGTTTTGGCAATTATGAATAAAGCAGCTGTAAATATTATGTTCAGGTTTTGTATGGAAAAACATTTTCAATTCATTTGGGTAAATACCAAGGAGCACAGCTGTCTGATCATGTAAAAAATATATGTTTAGTTCTGCAAAAAACTACCAAACTGTCTTTCTAAGTGGTTTTACCTTACCATCATCAATAAGTGAACATTCCTGTTACTCCACATACATCAGCATTTTGTTAACAGTGCCCTGAACTTTGGCCATATAATAGGTGTGTAGTGGTATCTCATTGTTTTAATTTGTGTTTCCCTAATGAAATATAATGTTGAGCAGTTTTCCACATGCTACTCACCATATGAATCTCTTTTTTGTGTCTGTTCAGGTCTTTTGCCTTTTTTAAGACTATTTTTCAGAGTAGCTTTACATTCACAGCAAAATTAAGAGGAAGGTACAGAGATCCCCCTACAACCACTGTCCACACATAGGCATAGCCTCTCCCATTACCAACATCCATTACCAGTGCTACATTTGTTAAAAGTGATGAGCTTAAAATGACACATCATAATCACCCAAAGTCCAGAGTCCATTATGGTTTATTCTTTGTGTTGTCCATGCTATGGATTTTTTAATCCTCACATGAAGATAGTTGTTGATTTTAGAGTGAAAGAAAGGGAGGGAAGGAGAGAGAGAGGAAGACAGAGAAACATTGAGGTGAGAGAGAAATATGGATTCATTGCCTCCTATATGGTCCCTGACACAGGGCCCACACCCACAATCTAGGTATGTGCCCTGACTGGGAATTGAACTTGCAACCTTTTGGTGTATGGGACAACACTCCAACCAACTGAACCACACGGCCAGGGCTTTATGCTATGGATTTGGACAAATCTATAATTACATGTATCCATCTTTATAGTATCATAGATTATTTTCACTACCCTAAAAATCCTCTGTGCTCCATCTATTAATCCCATCCATCTTCCTCCCAACCTCTGATAACCACTAATCTTTGTACTGTCTCTGTAATTTTACATTTTCAAGAAGGTCATAGAGTTATAATCTTTTGCTCAGTTTTAAAGAAAGTTGTTCACTGTCTTATTGTTGAATTTTAAGAGTGCTTTGTATATATGGGGTAACAGTCCTTTATCAGATGTGTCTTCTGTAAATACTTCCTCACTGTCTATGGCTTATCTTGTAATTTTCTTGGCATCCTTTCAAAGAGCAGAGGTTTTTATTTTGAGTAAATCCAATTTATTAGTTCATTTTTTTATTGTTGTTCCAGTACAGTTGTCTCCATTTTTACCCCACCTTGGCTCCTGCCCCAGCCTTGAGCCTACCCCCTTGGCTTTGTCCATGTGTCCTTTATACATGTTCCTTGATGGACATTCCCCTATTTTCCCCCATTATCCCTCTCCCGTGTCTTTCTTGCTATATCTAAACAGTCATTGCCATACACAAAGTTATCTAGTTTTTTCTCCTAAGTTATCTTCTATGAGTTTTAGAGTTCTGCATTTTACATTTTGGTCTATGATTCATTTTCAGTTAATTTTTGTAAGGGGCACTAAGCCTGTATCTAGATTCATTATTTTTTGTATGTGAATGTCTAGTTGTTTCAGGATCAAGTGTTAACTATATTTATGTAAGTCAATTTCTGAGCTCTCTAATTTGTTCCATTGACTATTCTTTTGCCAATACCATACTGTACTGATTACTGAAGGTCTAAAATACAGTCATGTGCCACATAATGATGCTTTAGTCAATGATGGACCATATACACAACTGTAGCACATCGTATAGCCTTAGTGTATGGTAGGCTATACTATCTAAGTTTGCGTAAGTAGGTTCTATGATGTTCACACAATGACAAAATTGCCTAATGACCCATTTCTCAGAATATATCCTCATCATTAAGTGGCACAGGACTGTACATCTTGAAGTCAGGAATGTCAATCCTCTCATTTTTTTTTTCTCCCTCATTAGTGAGTTAGTTATTCTGGTTCTTTTACCTCTTCATACAAACTTTCGATTCAATTTGTTAATATCCATAACATAACTTGCTGGGATTTTGTTTGAGATCACATTAAATGTAAAACAAGATGTAAATAACTGAAAACTTAACAATATTGAGTCTTGTCATCTATGAACATAAAATATCTCTCCATATATTTAATTCAATTTTTTATTTTGCTCATGTTTCCTCATATAGATTTTGTGCATATTTTGTTAGATTTATAACTATTTCATTTCAGGGGCACTAATGTAAATGCTAACATGTTCTTAAATTCAAACTTATTCATTGTTGGTGCATAAGAAAGTAAATGACTTTTGCATATTAACCTTATATCCTGCAACCTTGCTCTAATTGCTTTTTGGTTCCAGGAGAATTTTTTATTTTTATTTTCTTCTGTTGATTCTTTCATATTTTCTACATAGATGAACATGTCATTTGCAAACAAAGAAAGTTTTATTTCTTCCTTTCAATTCTGTATATCTTGTCTTATCTTGTAATACTGACTTGTTTAGGACCTCAGTACACTGTTCAAAACAGTGGTGAGAGAGAACATCTGAGCCTTGTACTTGACATTAGTGGGAAAACTTTGAGTTTATCACCACTAAGTACATTAGCTGTAGGTTACCAAGTTGATGAAGCTCCCATTTAGCACTGGTTTTCTGAGAGTTATTATTATGAATGTGCTTTGAATTTTGTCAAATCCTTTTTCTGCATCTATAGATATGATCATGTGGTATTTAGCTTATTGATATAATAAGATTATTTTAATTAATCTTTGAATGCAAACTCACCTTGCATACCTGGGATAAATACCTGAGGTCATGATGTATTATTCATTTTACACATTGTTGGATTTGAGGATTTTTTGAATCTATGTTCACGAGAGATCTTGATCCATAGTTTCCTTGCAATGTGTTTGTCTGGTTTTGATATTAGGGTAATGAGTGTGAACACATTCCATCTGCTTCTATCTTCTAGAAGAGATTTTAGAGAATTGGTATAATTTCTTCCTTAAATATTTGGTAGAATTCAACAGTGAAACCTTCTGGACATGAAGTTTCTATTTGGGGAGGTTATTATTGGGTCAACATTGTTATTAGATAAAGGCCGATTCATATAGTTGATTTATCCTTATATGAGCTTTGATGGATTGTATCTTTCAAAGAATTGGTCCATATCACCTAGGTTATAAAATTTGTGGACACAGATTTGTTCATGCTATTCCTTTAACTTCCAATGTCCATGGGATCGGTAACACTGCCCCCCACCCCACCTCGTTTATTTCTGGCACTAGTAATTTATGTCTTCTTTTTCTTTTTTCTTAGTCTGGCTGGGTTCTTATCAATTTTATTGATCTCTTCAAAGAACCAGCTTTTGGTTTCATTGATTTTTCTCTATTGGTTTCCTGTTTTCAATTTCATTACTCTTTGCTCTAGTTTTCATTGATTCTTTTTTCTGCTTACTTTGGATTTAATTTGCTTTCTTTTTCTAGCTTCTTATTTGGAAACTTAGATGACTGACTAGAACTTTTTTCTTTTTTAATACATACATTATTAAATGCTGTAAATTTCCCTTTAAGCACTACTTCTGTAAGTCCCACAAATTTTGATAAGCATGTTTTTATTTTCATACAGTTAAAATATTTTTAAATTTCTCTTGAAATTTCTTCTTTGACCCATATGTTATTTAGAAGTGTGTTGTTTAATCTCCAAGTATTTTGGTATTTTCCAGCTATCACCCTGTTATTCATTTATAATTTAATTCCATGGTTGTCTGAGAGCAGACACTGTGTTTTATGGCCCAGAATGTGGTCTATCTTGGTACGTATTTCATGAGGCTTGAGAAGAATATGTAATCTGCTGTTTTGGGGTGAAGCAGTCTATAGACATCCATTTATCTACTGCCCTAATTGTCCTGTTGAGTTCAGTTCTATCTTCACTTATTCTCTGCCTGCTGGCTCTATCAGTTTCCAATGCAGGCAAGTTAAAGTTTCTAAAGGTAATAGTAGATTCATCTATTTTTTCCTTGAAGTTTTATTAGTTTTTCACCTCATATTTTGACATTATGTTGTCAGGAACATACACATTAATGGTCATTATATCTTCTTGGAATATTGACCCTTTGTGAGAATGTAATGTCCTTCTTTATCCCTGAAAACTTCCTTTCTCTGAAGTCTGCTCTGTCTGAAATTCATAGACTGTCTATTGCTTTCTTTCGATTAGTGTTAGCATGATATATCTCTCTATCCCTTTATGGATTATCTATATGTGTCATTATACTTAAAGTGGATTTCTTGTAGACAACATGTAGTTGAGTCTGTTTTTTGATCTACTCTGACAATATTTGTCAACCATTTGGTATATTTAGACATTAAAATTTAAAGTTATTATTAATATAGTATTAATATCTACTATATTTGTTACTGTTTTCTATTTGTCATCTTTGTTTTTGTTCCTATTTTTCTTCTACAATTTCTCTGCTCTTTGTGTTTTTAACTGAGCATTCTATGTGATTTCTTTTTCTCTTTCTTAGCACATCATTATACTTTTTTGAGTTATTTTAGGCAGTTGCTCCAGAGTTTACAATATGTATTTAGAACTAGCTCAAGACCGTTTTCAAATAATATTATACCATTTCACAGGTAGTGAAATTATTGAAATTTTATCATATTTACAATAGACCTTTATTTCTTCTCCTTTATATTTTAAAATTTTTCATCTTATCCCTAAAGTGATTTAAGGTACCTTATAAGTTTTCAGATAATGCTTTAATGTTCTGTGTAGAAACTGCACAAAAATTATACTTTTCAAAACCCCATAAAACATATGGATTATACCAATGCACACTGAAAACCAATATGCACTCTTATCTATCATTGTAGGTGATTCTCCTCTATTGAAGATCCTACAAGGAACAGCTGCCTTCCAGATGTTCTCATCTCTGTTTTGGGTCTCAGATGGCTGTGCATTTGTACAGAAAATGACAAGTGCTTCTCTGTGGCCATCATCTCTCAGCAAATATTGGGACAGAACTAAGCTACCTTTGATGCTTTCTTGTCCCCAAGTCTCTTTCCTCTCTCCTGGTCTCCCTCCACCCCCAATCTCTCTCTGTTGAGGAGTCCTCCTTATAGCAGGGCCATTCTTGTACTGATTAGATTGTTCCCTGGTCCCTGCTAAAGTCGTCACTAAAATATGAAGTATACTGTTAATCAGAAAAAGCATAGATTTGAGCCCAACTATGCTATTTATTAGTTGGCAAATCAGTACATTTCTCTGCTCCACAGTTTCCTCCTTCATAAAGTAAGGTTCATGGTAAGACCTCATAAAATTATTAAAATGCTTAAATGCTAAGATCAAGTAAATATTCATCACTCAACTGACCCAGGTTTGGATTTCAGTTCCACATTAAGCTCATGACTCAGGCTCTTTGAACATCAAGTTGTTTTTCAGCAGAGTGGAGAGAACAATACTATTTCACAGTAGTATTTTTATGAGGAAATAAAATAGCAATGTAAAATACCTCACTCATAGCTAATCTTGAAGGAATGATAGCCCATTTCCCCTTTCCTAATAGTTAGACATTTTCAATAATAATATAGCAAGGTGTTGGTCTCATAGAAATCATTGTCAGTTAAAGGGCAATTCCAATGGACCCTAACTTTTACACTCAAAGGAATCAACAGTAGGATAGAATGGAAGTCAGTAAAGAATGAATTTTGAGGTAGAGAACTGTGTTCCTATAATACCAACTTACAAACCAATGTTTTATCAGCTCTAAAGTATTGCTCTGCTTTCCACATATTTCCAGGAGTCTTGAATCTCTACATTTCCCAATATGAAAACACACATGATTTAACATGTTTACAAATGGCTGGACAAATATTCCTGACTTACTATAAACTGCTAGTACCTCTTTTACAGTCATATTAATGATGATAGCTGCTTTGTCTCTACTTCAACCTTGACCATTTATATCTCATATTATAGCAATTTCCAAAGTATATTGTAGTAATTATTTAATCTGTGTTCTGTATCCACTCAGGTCTTTGCCAATCTATTTAATCTTGTGGCTTTAGCACTAATCACAGTTCCTAGCATAAAATGTGTTCCTTATTAATATTTAATGAATAAATAATACATCTGATAAGCACTAAACATGGATAGGTACATTGCCTGGTTATGAAATGAATATTACCATTCCTGACTTACATATCGAGACATGAAATCTCAGAGGGTTGTTGACTCTTCAAATTCCTGTGTCATAGGTGGCAAGAATAGCAACTGAAGCCAGATTTGTTTTATTCAATGATATGTAGATAAAGTTTAACAATCAGCTCTCTGGGAAACAAAAATCCTCATTTGTAGCATATACCAATTTCTATGGTGTAAATACTCCCACCATGATGATTTTAAACTACCAAAGTAATATCAACTAATTACAAAATTTAACAATTGGCTCTTGCTGGCTGCTACAAGCTCGCTTCAGTTTAGGGTTTTTTCAACTAAGCTAAGGTTGCTAGTTAGACAGCTAGTCTTGTTTTAATGGCTGAGGATCCCACCAATAGCTCGAATACAATTACCCCCTATAACCTTTGACTGCTGCTGACCTCTCTGTTTCTGACTATTTTGCAGATGGTCAAATTATGGACAAGTCTACTAATCAGGAATGTTCTTCCTTCCCCAAAGACAAGCCACCCACCTCTGCTTTTAGACATGAATTAGCACAACAGAAGATTTTAAAGGAGCAGCTCCCAAATATCTTCTGACTTTCCTACTTTAAAAAAAAAAGGGAAAAAATACCCTATTGGAAATTTATCATGGAGGACTTCTTTGAGCTGTACAGTTGTTTTTTGATAGGAATGGTCGTTAATAAGTTATGTTCATGTCCAAAGAACAACATTATTATGTGAAGCTGCTTATTGTTAGTGTATTAAGCAGAAAAAATATTTAGAAAATTTCACTGAGTCCCCCAAATTTTCTCGGAATTGTCTGGGACGACTTGGAATGCTAGCGGAATCCACATAGGATGATTAGAGGGGAAGATTTGGCACTCTTTAACACTCTCACGTTATTTTCTCCCTTGGGAAGCTGCTTGAGAACATATTGTATTAGGAGTGTGAAGCCTCCAGGTCACTGGAATCATTTCTTTGTGACTGGGGGATTTCTCAGAGCCAAAAATGTTATCCAGGCTTCATCCCTGTGACTGAGGAAAATTGTATCAGCTGCTCAGAGGATACCAGAACTCAGTACGACATCCATTTAAGCAGTGCCCTGGATGGCAGATGTTGGAGTCTGGGGCCTGGTGTATACTCTCTGGCTGACTAGCAAATGTTAGAAAAATACTTGGGAAGAGATCATGTCAGAGAATAAGACTGTGAGAAAGAAAAGGGGTGTTATTTACACCTGCTTGTGTGTACAAGTTGGGTGTATATGCATAAAACCACATATGACTTGGATGAAAGAAGATGGGCAGTGTGTGAAATGATGTTTTCAGTTTAAGATCAAGACACTTTGTCCTTGTCCCAGTTCTGTCACCATCTAACTCGATATCTTGGAATCCTTATTTTTGTCCTTAACTGTTGAGCAGAAATATGAGGGTTTGAAATCTATGGAATAACTTTCCTCTTTCTTAAATTCCCACATTCTAGGAAAATAAATTAAATAATGCTTTTAGTTATAAGAATGACTTGAATAAGATATATTTCAAAGGAAACAAATAAAATATACCTAAATCATAGCATTTTTGAAGATATATTATTAATTTAAAGTTGAAGAAACACCCTTATGATATTTTTTCCTTTGACCAAGGCTCTATCCACCTACATCTGGATAGTGGAAAAACAATGCCCATCACCCAGATGGCTCTAAGTGTTTGATATCTGTCATCATACAGGCCAAACACCTGGATGATTGCATTTATTTTCACTCTTTAACCAGATGTTTTGAAATCATGGAGGTAGAGCTTAAAATAAAAGTAGATACTTTTAATCCACAAGACAGAACACGGTGTAGTAAAAGACAGGGGAAAAAGGATGAGCGATTTTTGAGTGCCTACTCACCAGATACTTCATGTTTTGTTTATATTTAATATTCATAAAAACACTATGAAGCATTATTCCCAACTTACAGATAAGGCAACTGAGGCTCAATAATATAAATTATGTGGAAGTCGTAAAGCTGGAACTGAATTTCTTTATTATGGAGAGAAATATTAGAAATAAATACATTAATTTATAGGTAATAAAATTAAGATCTGAGAAAGAGTTGCTGCATAAATAAGATAATCCAAGCTTCCACGTATATATGGAAACAGACATAATTACTGCTACTCTTTGTCATGTTATGAACTTTTTATTCCAAGCTTATGATAGGTTGTGGAAGGAGTAAGAAAAACCATGCCAGGAGAACTGGTACAATGTTGTATAGATTTCTTGGTTGTGCCATGCTTTCTTTGGCTCTGACCAGACTATAAAATTGAACACAATTGCCTCATTAATTGGTTTTCCTTACTGGAGTTAGAAATTTTGGAAGATTTTGTAGAAATAATGTAGCTTATTATACAAATATATGCAAAGTAGTATAGAAATATAGGAGGGATGTTTTCTAGGGTGAAGATTATGAAGACTGGATTTTATAACTCCTCATAAATAACCTGGGGGATAAACTTCCCTCTGTACACAGCAAGAGCAAGTTGGCTCATACCAAGGTTATCAACAATGGCCTGATCTGTGGGGAAACAATGAATCAGATTCTTTCCCCTTTAAATGCCAAAGTACATACAGTCCTGAGCCCACGCACAAAAAAAAAAAAAAAGAAAGAAAAAAAAAGCAATCCAATGCACTACTGATAGGACTCTGCTCTTTTGTAAGGTAGAATTGATGACTCACAGCCAATGACCTGATCAGACACCACAAAGATCAGTGTCTGATCAGAAAGACACTACAAAGAACAGAGTTGATGCAGGGGTGTTCAACCTGTGGCCTATGGGCTGCATGCAGCCCAACACAAAATTGTAAATTTACTTAAAACATTATGAAATTGTTTTTGTGATTATGTGTTACTGTGTATTTAATGTGTTGCCTGAAACAACTCTTCTTCTTCCAGTGTGGCCAAGGGACACCAAAAGGTTGTTCAGAAATAAAATTGTCAGGGCAAAAGATACTCCATATCTTCCCAGACAGTAAGCACAGGAGAGAAGAATAATCCTTATGAAGTTGCTCTACTTGGCTCTCACACTGAAGAAAAAATAATTTTGGTGGTCTTAAAGATGATCATGCAAATCCACAAAGGCAGATCTGATCACAAGTTTATGGTACCCCAGTTGCTGACCTGCAGGTTAGAATACTGGGAAGACATTTTCTGAATAACTATAAGGATAAGATTTATAGGGTAAAGAATTGAGGGTGAAGGAGAGTAATGAGTGTACAAATGTTAGTTCCAGATTATGAGTGAATGGGTTCGAGATAATGTACCCTTTGGAAATACCAAATGTTGAAAGTTTTCAGAGAAGCAAATAAATCATAAAAGAATTTGGAATGCTTTTTATGGTTGAAATAGAAGAAAATTAAACATCTCCAATAAGATTCTGAAGAGAAATTGTGTGTAACTGCATTATTTTTAAATATTAGAAAAAAATGATCACATCAACCAAAATTCAACAGGGAATTATTTATTTGGAAAAAAACACATACACATCTACAAATCTGTAGGAGACAGTGAAAGACTTTGGATTCAAATTATGTATCTACATACTGCGACACTTTCTGACCTGCCCTCAGCCAGAGGCAGATATTAATGATGTTCACCACTTAAACTCAGTCCTGCCCTATGCCATTTCAGTCCAAATCTGAGCATTATTTTAGAGGTCTCTTTGTCTCTAGTTGGTGGACTGTGGAATTTTCCTTGCTGCCCTAATATGAGTGTCTGATTTGCCTGTTTGGGGTTGTCTAAAACTAATAATAAAAATGGCTAAATAATGAGTATTGAGCATTCTGCTTGTGCTGGATATATCCTTCTAAATACTTCATATACATTATTTTATTTAAATCTCAAGCAACGCTCTAAGATGGGTATTACTATCACTTTAAAAAATGAGTAGGGGAAGGTTCCAAGAGGTTAAGTAACTTGCTCCAGGACACTCAGTGAGCAACAGAGATAACAAAAACTTGTGCTTGTCACCATGACACAATACTGTCATTCAGTCACACATGTCATTCTGCCCAACACACAATCATATTTTCTCAGTTATAAAGTCTACTAATTTCCCCAACAGGTTTGAAAATCCACCTTAACCTGGATCTTCTCCCATTAGGGTCTGTACATTTGTCACTGCACTACTAAGAATAAAGAGGTTACAAAAATCAGACAAAACTCTCAACCTAACATTTACCTGAACATACATATCCTGTTTCAGCCTCAAGATTGGTCACCTGAGATTCAGAGCCAATGGGATCATGCCAGAGTACCCTATAATCCTTAGCACTGTAACTTAGATATAACTGTCATCTTGCACCAAGCCCAATCATATAACGGTATTTCTTTTTCCTTCTACAAACACTATCTCTTCTTAATAATTAATTCTCCATTCCCCAATGAACACAATTTATAGCCAAGTAAGTCTCAGGCTGTGAACAAAAAGTTGCTGTTATGTATAAACTCACTGTTCACGTGACAGCTAAAATAGCAAAGCACTTATTCAAGTCCCCAAATACAGGACATGATACACAACAGATTATGAAAATACTTAGCTATTAGGGTGGCTTTCTTTCCTTCTAGATCAAGACCCTTAAGCCCCAGATTTCTCTCTGTGTGAAGACTCCAGGTTTCAGAAAGAAATCATTAGAGAAAATAAAACAATTAAAAAATGGCAGCATAGATACAAAAACAGATCATCCCCTACTTCAAAAACCCTAAAGCTAAAAATGGAAAATTCAGCCCTAGCTAGTGTAACTCAGTTGGTTGGGGTATCATCCCATAGACTGAAATGTCATGGTGCTTGATTCCTGATGGGGGCACATACCCAGGTTGTGGGTTTGATCCCAGATACAAGAAGGCAACTGATCAATGTTTCTCAATGTCTGTCTGTCTGTCTCTCTCTCTCTCTCTTTCTCTCCCTCTCTCCATCTCTCTCTCCCTTCCTCTCTCTCTAAAAGCAATGAAAAAACATCCTTGAGTGAGGATTTAAAAAAATTAAACTGAGAGGAAGACTAGTCAGCAGAATGAACAAAAAGTCCCTGAGAGAGCCAAATGATAAATGCAATTTGAACTCCTCTAATCCTTTGTTTATACATGAGCCACATTAGCCTTGCTGATTATCTATAACATTTTTTCAAAAACTACATGAAAAATAATATTTATACAGAAAAGCATACATTTCAGAAATTTACCACTAAATGAATTTTTACAAAGTGAATACCCCTGTATAACTTGCATCCAGACCAAGAAACAGATCATTCCAGCACCAAAGAAACCTCTTCATGCAACTATCCAGCCACTTACTTACCTATCCATGTTCAGATCAAGGGTCACCACTCTCCTGTAACTTCTTAAATAGAAATGTGTTTTGTCTCTCCTAGAACTTTACATATATAGAATCATGCAGTATGTACTATTTTGTAAGCAGCCTTGTTTTAGAGTCATCATTGTGTTTCTCAGAGTCATCCATGTTGTTATAAGTTATTGTAGTTCTATTTATCATTTTGATATAGTACTCAATATATAAATTTATCATAATTTATGCATTCTTTTGTAGATGGAAGTTTGGGTTGATTTTTTCATTATTACAAGTGTACTCAATGCCCAATTAATATACATGACTATTAAAAGTATGTTTATTTATTTTAAAATTGTAGTTGGTGTAGAGTACTATAGTAGTTGCAGGTATACAATGCAGTAATTTGACATTTATATACCTTAGGAAGTCATCACCATGATAAGTCTAGCAAAACCATCTGTCACAGTAAAAAGTTATTATGATATTATTGATGTTACCTAGGCTGTACACTATATTTCATGTCTTATTTTAAAGCTGAAAGTTTGCACTTACTTCCCTTCACTTTTTTAACCTATCCCCTACTGCCTACTCCTATAGTAACCATAAATTTATTCTCTATATTTGTGAGTTTATTTCTGTTTTGTTTTGATGGTTCATTGCTTTAGTTCGCTAGATCCCACATGAGTCAAATTATATGGTATTTGTCCTGTTTGACTTATTTAATTTAACATAATACCCTCTACACCCATCCATGATGTCACAAATGAAAAGATTTCACTCTTTTTTACACTTGAGTAATATTCTATAGTATATATACCACAGTTTTTTAATCATTTCTCTGTTAATGGACACCTGGGTTGCTTTGACATCTTGACTTTTGTAAATGTAGGCATACCATATATAACTGTGCTCCACTTTAGGGCACTTTGTCAATATTGCAATTTTTTTAACAAATTGAAGGATTGTAGAAACCCTACATTAAGTAAATATATCAGTGTCATTTTTTCAACAGGTTCAGATGATACATAGTATTTTTTAGCAATAATGTATTTTTAAATTAAGGTATGTACATTATCTTTTTGATATCATGCTATTTCACACTTCATAGACTACACTATAGTGTAAACATGACTTTCTTATGCACTCAAAAAGCAAAAAAGGTCATGGGACTTACTTTACTGCAATACCTGCTTTATTGTGGTTGTGATGGTCTAGAACCAAACCCATAATATCGCTGAGGTACAATTATAATGCAGGGATTGAAAAAGAGTACATATATATCCTTGAATTAGTGTTTTCATTTTCTGTGAATGACCAGAAGTGAAATTGCTGTATCATATGGTGGTTCTATTTTTAATTTTTTGAGAAATCTCCATACTGTTTTCCATAGAGGCTATACCAATTAACAAGTCCACCAAAAGTACACAAGTGTTCCCTGTATTCTACATCCTCTCCAGCACTTTCTCGACATTTTTATAATAAGCTATTTGACAAGTGCAAGGTGATATCTCATTGTGGCTTTAATATGTATTTCCCTGATGATTAGAAATGTTGAGAATCTTTTTATGTGTCTATTGGCCACTTGTATGTCTTTGTGTGTCTGTTCAAGTCTTCTTTCAAATTATTAATCAGATTGATTTGTATGAGTTCTTTATACATTTTGAATATTAACCCTATATCAGGTGTATCATTTGCAAATATTTTCTCCCATTGAATGGGTTGCCTTTTCACTTTGGTGATGGTTTCCTTCACTGTGTAAGATACTTTTAGTATAATGGAGTCTCATTAGTTTATTTTTGCTTTTGCCCAAAAAGACATATCCGAAAAATATCTCTAAGACCAATTTTAAAGATTTTACTGCCTGTTTTCTTCTAGGAATTTTACAGTTTCAGGTCTTACATTTTAAGAATTTAATGCATTTAGAGTATTTGGGGGTCATTTATGGTTCATATACTTTTTAGGATTTTTTTGTTCTAGTTCTGTGAAAAATGTCACCAGCATTTTGATAGGGATTGCATTGAAACTGTGGATTGCTTTGAGTAATATGAACATTTTATTTTATTTTATTAAAATATTGTATTTATTTATTTTTTGAGAGAGGGGAAGGAAAGGAGAAAGAGAGGGAGAGAAACATCAATGTGTGGTTGCCTCTCATGCACAACCCACTGGGGACCTGGCCACAACCCACGCATGTACCCTGACTGGGAATATAACTGGTGACCCTTTGGTTCACAGGTTGGCACTCAATCAACTGAGCCACACCAACCAGGGCATTAATGATATGAATTTTTCCAATCTATTAGCATGTTCTATCCTTACATTTATTTATATTATCTTCAATTTCTTTCATCAATGTTCTATATTTTTCATAATACAGATCTCTTACCTCATTGATTAAATTGTTTCTTTTTTATTTTGCTGATGCAGCTGGAAATGGAATTATTTTCTTAATTTCTCATTTTGATACTTTGTTCTTGGTGTACAGTAATGCAAAAATATCTAAATATTAGTTTTATATCCTTAATTTTTACTGAATTCCTGCATTAGTTCTACTAGTTTTTTGGTGAAGTCTTTTAAGAGTTTTTATGTATAGTATCATGTCATCTGTAAATAGTGACAGTTTTACTTCTTTCAGATTTGGATACATTTTATTTCATTTCCTTGCTTGATTGCTAAGTCTAGGACTTCTAATAATATATTGAATAAAGGTGATAAGAGTGGACATCCTTATCTTCTTCCTGGTAAAGAGAAAAAGATTTTAGCTTTTCACTATTAGGTATAATGTTAACTGTAGTTTTGCAATATATGACATTTATTATGTTGAGATATGCTTCTTCTATACTCATTCCATTGAGAATTTTTAACATAAATGGCTATTTAATTTTGTCAAATGTTTTTTTATGTTTCTATTGAGATGATCATATGATGTTTATCCTTTGTTTTGTTTTGTTTTCTTGATGTGGTATATGTGGCATAGCACATTAATTGATTTACAGATATTTAACCATCCTTATATCCCCAGAATAAATTCCACTTGATCATGGTGTATGATCTTTTAAATACATTGTTGAATTTATTTTGTTAATATTTTGTTCAAGATTTTTGCATGCATGTTCATCAGGGATATTAGCTTGTAATATTCTTTTTGTAGTGTCTTTGGTTTTGATATCAAGTAATTATCCATTGAATACTAATTAAAACCACATCTATTTGATAATTATTTAATCTTTATAATAAATAATTTTAAAATTTGAAGAGTCTCCATTTGTACTTTTACTCAGGGCTGGATGGGGCCAGCGGCTGAGGAAGAACAAAAGAAGACTTTGACCCCGTGTTCTTTTCCCACTATGATGGTTGACTTCTTGCCCTGAACATGGGATTCTTCTCTACCATATTCTCACTCTACATTTCCATTTGGATGGAAAGATATGACACAATATTAGAGCTTCACTCTGACACAGAAGGTTTTTTTTGTCCTCTTCAATTACTGTCTTCCAATATGTAATGATAATTGGCTCAAGTTTTTTCCATAGAAATTATGTTACTAAGCTGCACAAAATAATTAGTATATTTTTCCTTTTAGATAAGTTGATAATACAAAGTAATCAAGTCAACCATAGAACTCTTTAAAAAATTGGTTTAGCTTATGATTTATTTGATGAGGTCATAATGCCTGATGGTTTAAGATTCTCACCTAGAGGGTGAGAATTTTCTCTCTCCATGTTCATAGCTTATCAATCATGTAATTATTCTCCTATAAGTCCAATGCCTTGGAATTCACAATGTAGCTCTTTATGTAGCTTCTAATCATTAGTCAAATTAGGTACATGAAATGAAAACTCTGAAATTTTTAGCCCAGGAACTCTCAACCTAAGTGATAAAATGGTGCTGGCACCCAAAATGACTCAGGTTAGGTATAAGTTAACATGGCATACTCTTTAACTTATGTTTTTAGATCTACTTGGGTATAGGAAATAAAAAACACTGGTATAAATGTTGGACTATAGAAAACAAGGGAGATATTAGAGATAGGGAGAAAACAGCAGTAGCTGGGGACCTGTTAGTGATCAGAGTAAGTAAATAGCTATGGTGTGTCAAAGGGCTTATTAATATCTGCATTCTAAGCAGCAGCTGAATATACATTGGAACAGATTAAATTAGAAACCTTAGAAATGACTTACAATGATCATAGATAAAAGAATTTAAGCCAGTATTTAGAAAACTAGAATTAAAATATTTAAATTGACTTAGTGTATTGTACTTAGGGATTATTTGTTGTCCTTTAGAAACTTTTTTAAATAATGACATTTCAAAATTATAAGTGAAAAGTATCTAATTAGGTCTAATATTTAAATTAAAAACCATATTTTCAAGAAATGTTATGTAAACCATTTCAGTGAATTTAGGTAACAAAATACAATGTTAGAGAAGAAATTTTCTGGAGGAATTATCTTTAAAATAGTATTCAAAATAATTCATGTATATACTCTATCTCAGGAAGGTGTAGCATAGCTTTCCACTCCTTAGGTGTGGGCTGTGATTAGTGGCTTTCTTCCAACGAAGAAAGTATACAAAACAGAGTGGGGATGGGAGTATTTTTACAATCGAGAAACCTGATAAACCCAACCTTAGTCAGGTGATGAAGGTCAACATCAACAGTGATAAGTCATATTGACAGTATATAGTTTTAACAGGATGCGATGAGAATAGAACTTTACTTCCGTGGTCTTCCTCTCCAAAACGCATAGCCCATAACCCAATTCTAATCATGAGAAAAACATCAGACACATCCCAGTTGGGAGATGTTCTACAAAATAACTGACCAGAACTCTAAAACTGTCAATTCAATATCATGAAAAATAGAGAAAGCCTGAGAAACTGTCATAGACAAAAGGAGACTAAGGTGACATGACAACTAAATACAATGTAATATTCTAGATGGGGTCCTGGGGCAGAAAAAGGACATCAGGAAACTAAGGAAATCTGAATAAAGACTATAGTTAGAAATAATGTATCAGAGAGAAGATGGCATGTAAGTAGATGAAAGCTGAGTCCATTTGCTCTTGTCCCCAACTCAGACACTTAGCTGATCTTCTGAAAAATAAACTGATCATTCAATGGAAACTTAGCTAATATGAAGTTTGGAATCCAAGGAGCACAGAAGTCACTTAACAAAGGGGGATAAAGAGATTTTATAGGTTGAAGGGGAAGTACCCCAGGTGTGGCACCTGTGGCCACAGAGAGCCTGGTCAGAGATCGCAGCTCTGCAGTTCCCTCCCCTCCTAGGGCAAAGAACCCCCAGAACAAGTTTGGGAGTGACCTGAATACACAAATTTAGGGAGATCCAGGATACACATACATACACACACACATACACACACATTGAGCAACACACCCATAGCTGCCATGGCAAATGCAACCAGGAGAGTGCTTGGGGAGGAGGATTCCATCTGTACCTTGGTCAGGTGGAGACAGGACACAACCATCTGTGACTGTGAAAAACTTCTGGCTTTTTGGAGAGGTGGAGTGTATGGAAGGCCAGATAGTGATTCAGTGCAGCAGTGGGAGTGCCCAGAGAGGCTTTTTAAAAGGGGAGCTAAGGCTGTTTGGCAGGGACCCCGTGTGCAGTTGCCCTACCAGCAAGGGAAGAGGATTAAGGCATTGTTTACTCCCACTGAGTGCAGATGGATGGGAGAAATCAGAAAGATGCACAGCCAGGGGATTTCTCAGACCTAGTCCAGCACAGCTGGCAGCCCAGAGACTGAGCAGAGAAGAGAGTTTGCGACTGTGTCTGCTGTGAGGGTAGTGGGCTGGGAACTGGATGGGTGGGAGTGGAGCATCTGAGATTATTTATAGCCTGACAGAGTTGCCTTCCCCAGGGTAGACTGAATCTCAAAGAAAGGAAGGATGTGCCCAGCCCCAACCTCATGCAGATTGCAAGCAGAAGCTCAAGAACCCTCTGAAGGGTGCATGTCCACAAGATAATGACAGAAAGAAAAACACCTAAAGGGCCATTTTTGAACTTCTCTCAGGAAGACAAAATACACTGGTTGCTAGGACCCTATTCCACTGAGGCCAGCAAGGTAAGGAGATTAGAAATTGGTATAATTGGTATAGCAAGGGAGAAGCAGGGCCCTGCCCAGCCTTGACTAGCACACAGAACCACCATTAGCACTAAGCAGGAAAGACCTGAACCTCTTACACAAATTGGCCCCTCCCTTGAAAAGGGCAGCTGACTTAGCAGAAACTATATATTATTGGAAATAAGCTGGGACAGACCAAGAGGGTGGTGCAGGGGCAACATACCCACAACTTTCCAAGAAGAATTAACAGGGGAGACCCAGGGGCCCCATCTTCCTGATAGTAATAGAGGACCCTTCTAGAGGCAAGTGAAGGTGATACAGGCAGTGCTGGATGAAATAGGACAACTCACCCCTGGACCTTGAGCTGATAAAATCCAGAGGTGGATCCAGAAAGAGAAGTCAGAAGGCAAACACCAAACTCTACTGAAATGAATAACACCTTGCTCCTCTTCAGAATTTGTGTTATTTTTTTCTATTGCCTAGCCTTTCAAGACTTCTTTGGCATCAATTATATTCCAATTAATTCATCCCTGTCTTTTATTTAGGTTTTTATAATATTTTTATTTCAAATCTCACATCATACCCTTCCATTTTGTCCATTCTTACTCCATTTTGTCTTCTTTCTGCCCTTTCCTATTTTTGTTGTAAATCTCATTTTCTCCCATGCTACACTTTGCTCTTATTTCTTACTCTTACTATTTCTCTCCCCCATCCTCTCAAAATCATTCTTCCTTCCTTTAGTCATCTCTCATACTTTTCCTCTTCTTATACCATTCTTATTTTCTTTCCTTCTTTGTAAATTGTGGCTTGTTGGGCATTACGGTTATTGTTCTTCTTCTTCAACTCTATTCCTATTTGTTCACTATTTTATTTCAAATCTCATAGGTTACTGTCCCCCTGTCTTACTTATTTTGCCTTCCTCCTGCCCTTGCTTATTTGAGTTTGGAATTTTATTTTTCCCTTCCTTAGCCTGGATTCTTTTCCTTATTCTCATTATTTCTCCTCACTCTAACCTTGCAAAATCAATTTTCCGTATTGTAGATGTCTTATATTTGCTTTTCTCTTTCATATAATATTCTTATTCTCCTTCTAATTTTATTAATCTTTGTTCAGCTGTCATTGTTATTGACCTTGTTGTGGTTGTTGTGAAAT
The DNA here is from genome assembly GCA_004024845.1 of Tonatia bakeri. Taxonomy (NCBI): domain Eukaryota; kingdom Metazoa; phylum Chordata; class Mammalia; order Chiroptera; family Phyllostomidae; genus Tonatia; species Tonatia bakeri. The sequence goes on along the minus strand of PVIA01003849.1, from coordinate 99,606 downwards.
TTTGTTCTTTTTGGTTCACTACTTTTTAAATTTTATTTCAAACCTCATGTTATACCCTTCCCCTTTCTTATTCAATTTTTCCATTGCCCTCCCCTGTATTACTTATGTTTTAAATTTTATATTCCTGTTTTCTTTACCCTTGTTTCTATTCCCTACTCTTACTATTTATCCTCCCTCTTCCTACTCAAAATCATTTTTCTCTCCTTTAGTCATCTTATATTGCCTTTTCCTATCTTATAATATTCTCTCCACCTTTATTAATCTTTGCTCAATTGCTGCTGATATTACTGAAATGGTATGGGGATTTATTGCTAGCATAGGTTTGGTTTCTGGGTAGTATTGCTTTGTTAACCAGCAACTGTACCACAGCATCTAAAATGCAATGGGGGTTGTGACTTCCAGTCAGCCAGCCAGAGAGAGAACCCAACAACAAATAAGCCATCAATAATCAAAGTCCAAGTACACCAAGAGAACCCACATAAATTGAATAAAGGGAAACCCTAGAGCATACAGATCAGGAGATCAAAGAGATGACACTACTGAGTTCCACAGAACTCCTTCCACAGAAGTCCACACTATGAAGACAGATAGGTAACACAGAGCAACCTGAGATGCAGAGACAAAGATAATCACCTAAAATGGGGAGACAAAGAAATAAATCCCAATAAAAAGGAAAAGAGAATACCTAGCAAATGAATTAATGAAACTGAGGCAAGTAATCTATTAGAGACAGAATTCAAAATATTGGTTATAAGGATGCTCAAGGAACTCAGTAATAACTACAAGGAACTTTTGGGGAGCTATAAAGTATTTAGTGACAACTATAGCAGCATAAAAAAGGAAATAGAAACTATGAATGAGAACCAGGAAGAAATGAAGAATGCAATATCTGAAATGAAGAATACACAAGAAGGAATTAAAATCAGACTAGATGAAGCAAAGGACCAAATCAGTGAGCTGGAAGACAAGGTAAAAAAAAATACCTAGTCAGAACAACAAAATGAAAAAATATTTTAAAAAATTATGATAGTTTAAGAGAGCTTCAGGACAACATGAAATGTAACAACATTCACATCATAGGAATATCAGAAGGAGAAGAAAAGGAACAAGAGGTAGAAACCTTATTTGAAAAAATAATGGCAGAAAACTTCCCTAACTTAGTGAGGGAAAAAGTGAAGCAAATTCAGAAGGCATAGAGGGTCCCAATCAAGATGAAACCAAAGAGGCCTATTCCAAGACACATCATAATTAAAATGACAAATTTTAAAAACAAAGAGAGAATCTTAAAGGCAGCAAGGGAGAAACAAAGAAGAGAGTTCTGATAGGCTTTTGGCTGATTTCTCAACAGAAACACAAGCCAGAGGGGGCTGGCATGAAATATTCTAAGTAATGAAAAGCATGTATCTATACCCAAGACATTTCTACCTAGCAAAACTCTCATTTAAAATGGAAGGCAAAATAAAGAGCTTCTTAGACAAAAGAAGGCTAAAAGAGTTCATCTCCCACAAGCTGCACTATAAGAGATGCTAAAAGAACTGAAAGAAGAAGGAGAAGGAGGAGAAGGAGGAGGAGGAGAAGGGGGAGGAGAAGGGGGAGGAGAAGGAGGAGGGGGGAGGAGGGGGAGGAAGAATAAGAAGAAGGAGGAGGAAGGGAAGAAGAAGAAGAAGGACAAGGAGAAGGAGGAGGAGGAAGAGAGAGAAAGAGAAACATAGGTACAATAAAAAAACTTAAAAGGCAGTGAATAAGTACCTATCAATAATAACCTTAAATGTAAATGGACTAAATGTTCCAATCAAAACACATAGGGTGGCTGAATGGATAAGAAAGCATGATCTGAACATATGCTGCCTACAAGAGATGGACCTCAGAACAAAAGATCTACACAGTTGAAAGTGAAGGGATGGATAAAAGATATTCCAAGCAAACAGACATGAAAAGAAAACTTGGGTAGCAATACTTACTTCACAAAATAGACTTCAAAACAAAAGGCATAAAAAGGGACAAAGAAGGTCACTAAATAATACTTAAGGGAGTAATCTAACAGGATGATATAACCCTTGTAACATTCATGCACTCAACATAGGAGCACCCAAATATATAAGGAAAATCTTGGAGGACTTTAAGAAAGATATTGACAGCAGCACACTCATTGTAGGGGATTTTAACACACCATTGTCAACAATGGATAGTCCATTAAAGAATCAACAAGGATATTGTGGCATTGAAAAACAATCTAGATCAAATGGACTTAATTGATATATAGAATCTTTCACCCCAAAGAAACAAAATATACATTCTTTTTAAATGCACATGATATATTTTCAAAGATAGACCACATGGTAGGGCACAAAACAAGCCTCAACAAATTCAAGAAAAATGAAATCATATCAAGAATGAGCTCAAACACCATGGATTGAAACTAGAAACCAACCTCAAGGAAAAAATTAAAAAATGTTTAAATTCATGCATATTGATAACATATTAATAAATAAGTCAATAAGATCAAGGAAGAAATCAAAAAGTGTCTGGAAACAAATGAAAATGAACACACAACTCAAAACTTATGTATGAGAAGGAAGTTCATAGCAATACAGGTCTACCTGGAGAATATAGAAGAATCTCAAATAAATAATCTAAACCTACATCTAAAACAATTAGAGGAACAACAACAAACAAAGCCCATAGCAAGTTGAAAGAAGTAATTAATCAATATCAGGGCAGAATTAAATGATATAGAGACTAAGAAAACAATCAAAGAATCAATAAATCCAGGAGCTGGTTCTTTGGAAAGATAAACAAAATTGACAAACCTTTAACTGGACTCATCAAGGAAAAAAAGAAAGAGAACCCAAATAAATAAAATCAGAAACTAAAGAGAAGTTACAACCAATACCACATAAATACAAAAGACTGTAAGAAATTACTATGAACAACTATAAACCAAGAAGCTGGACAACCTGGGAGAAGTGGACAAATTACTAGAAACATATAATCTCCCAAAACTGAATCAAGAAGAAGCAGAAAGCCTGAATATATTGATAACAACTAGTGAAATTGAAGCACTATTCAAACCGCCCCCCACCCCAGCACACAAAAGCCCTGAACCAGATGTCTTCACAGGTGAATTTTACCAAACATTTAAAGAAGAACCAACTCCTATTCTTTTCAAATTATTACAAAAAATTCAAGCAGAGTGAAGACTCCCAAACTCTTTTTATGAGGCCAGTATCATCCTAATTCCAAAACAATGTAAAGACACAACAAAGAAAGAAAACTATAGGCCAATATCTCTAATGAACACACCATACCTTTCGAACCATAAGGTGCATCTAGGTTTTAGAGGAAGAAAATAGGAAAAGAATTTTTAAGCAAAAAAATGTGTTAAAATATTAATAACATAAATAACATAATATTTCACCAATGTAAATGTAAACAGACTCAACAGCAGCATTAACAACCATTATTCTATCCTGGCTGGCGTAGCTCAATAGATTGAGTGCAGGCTGTGAACCAAAGCATCGCAGGTTCAATTCCCAGTCAGGGCACATGCCTGGGTTGCAGGCCATGGCCCCCAGCAACCGCCCATTGTTGTTTCTCTCTCACTCTCTTTCTCCCTCCCTTCCCTCTTTAAAAATAAATAAATAAAATAAAAAAAATAAAGTTACAAATTGTTTAAAAAAAAAAACAACCATTATTCCTCCCATATTGGGGAGTGGTGCATCTTACAGTCTGAAAAATACAGTAGATGCTGAAATCCTCAAAAATATTGTCAGTCTAGTTCAGCAATATGTTATAAACATCATACACCATGATCAAGTGAGATTCACCCCAGGGATGCAAGGATGGTACAATATTTGCAAATCCATAAACGTAATACTTCACAAAAACAAAATGAAGGACAAAAAAACACATTATTATATCAATAAATGCTGATGTAGCATTTGATAAAATCCAGCATCTATTTATGATAAAAACACTCAACAAAATGGGAATAGAGGGAGCATTCCTCAACATAATAAAGGCCATATATGACAAACCTACAGCCAACATTATACTCAATGGGCAAAAGCTAAAAGCTTTCCCCTTAAAATCAGGAATAAGACAAGGTTGTGCATTTTCTCCACTTTTACTCAACATAGCACAGGAATTATAGCCACAGATATCAAACAAGAAAAATAAATAAAAAGTGTACAAATCGGAGAGGAGGAAGCAAAGATATCATTATTTGCAGACTACGTGATAGTGTACATAAAAACCCTATATTCTCACTAAAAAACTATTTGATCTAAGTGAATTGGGCCAAATAGGGGAATACAAAGTGAGTATTCAGAAATCAATGGCATTTTTGCACACCAACAATGAAATATCAAAAAGGGAAACTAGGGGAAAAATCTCATTTACTAGAGCAACAAGAAAAATAATGTACCTAGGAATAAATTTAACCAAGGAGGTAAAAGACCTGTACTTGGAAAACTATAGAACACTGAAGAAAGAAATTAAGGAAGATACAAATAAATGGAAGCATATACTGTGTTCATGGATTGGAGGAATTAATATCATTAAGATGTCATAAATAAAATCTTTAAAAAAAAAAAAAATTGCCCTGGCTGGTGTAGCTCAGTGGATTGAGCTCGGGCTGCGAACCAGGCATCGCAGGTTCGATTCCCAGTCAGGGCACATGCCTAGGTTGCAGGCCATGTCCCCCAGCAACCACACATTGATGTTTCTCTCTCTCTCTCTCCCTCCCTTCCCTCTCTAAAAAAATAAATAAATAAAATCTTTAAAAAAAAAAAAAAGATGTCTATACTACTCAAAGCAATCTATAGCCAATGCAATTCTTCATTAAAATACTAATGGCATATTATCATAGATCTAGAACAAATATCTCAAAAATTTATATGGAACCAAAAGAGACCCCAAATAGCACTGGCAATGTTGAGAAAGAACAAAGTAGGGGGGATCACAATACCTGATATCAAACTATACTACAAGGACACTATAATCCCACAATCTGATGCTGGCAAAAGGACACATAGTCAGTGGAACAGAATAGAAAGGCCAGAAATAAATCCATGCCTCTATGGTCAATAAATATTTGTCAAAGATGACTAGAGCATACAATGGAGCAAAAATACCCTGTTCAATAAATGGTGTTGGGAGAACTGATCTGGTATAAGCAAAAAAATGAAACTAGATCACCAACTTTTACCATACACTGGAATAAACTCAAAATGAATAAAAGACTTAAAGACAAGTTGTAACACAATAAAAATACTACAGGAAAGCATAAGCAATAAAATTTTGGATATCCCACATAGCAGTATATTTACCAATATATCTCCTAGGGCAAGGGAAATAAAGGATAAAATAAACAAATGGTACCACATCAAACTAAAAAGCCTCTGCACAGCTACCATCATCAAAATGAAAAGGGAAGTGACTGTATTGGGGAACATATTTGCCAATGATACAACAGATAAGGGTTTCATCTCCATTATATATAAAGAACTGATACGACTCAACACAAGGAAGACAAACAATCAAATTAAACAATGGGCAAAGGACCTGAACAGACACTTCTCCAAAGACATACAGAGAACCCACAGACATGAAAAGATGCTTAACATCACTAGTCATCAGAGAGATGCAAAATAAAACCACAATATCACCTCACACATGTCAGAATGGCCATCATTAATAAATCAACAAAAATGACCAGTGCTAGTGGTTGTGGAGAAAAGGGAACCCTCATACACTGTTGGTGGGAATGCAGACTGCTACAGCCACTGTGAAAAACAATATGGAATTGCCTCAGAAAACTAAAGATGGAACTGCCTTTTTAAAACTAAAACTAAAAATGGACCCAGCATTTCTGCTGCTGGGACTATACCCTAAGAATCCCAAATCACCACTTCAAAAGAACTTATGCATCCCTATGTCCATAACAGGACTATATACAATAGACAAGTGCCCAAAAATAAATGAGTGGATCAAAAAACTAGGGTACATTTATACAATGGAATACTATGCAGCAAAAAGAAAGAAGGAGGGATGACTATAATAGAATAACAATAAAAAATGATAAAAAATCAATATTTGGAAAGGTAGTAAAATGAAAAAAAATGTATCAATATTGGCTCATTAATTGAAAATGTGTCATATTATTGTGAGATGTTAATAGTATGTGAAACTGGGTACAGTGCATATGGGAACATTTTGTACTATCTTCACAATGTTTATGTAAATTTAAAACTATTTTTAAATGAATGTTTACTTGAAAGAAAAGAAAAACAAAATAAATATTAGGTCCCCTTTTTGGTGCTATAGACATCACAGTAGTATATAAGGGTTGGAGGTATGAGTCCCTGGAACAACTTAACACAGAATCTGGTGCGCCATCATCTCTGGAAGTCTTTAAAGATAAGTGGAGCTTTCTTCTCTCTCAGGTTGCTTACATCTACTGCTGTCTTAAGACAAGTAGATTGGAATCAATAAGATCTGTTTCCCTCTGGTTCTACTGTTTTAGGATTCGATAGTTTATTTAATAACATTGGATATTAGTTACCTCTGGGAAAACATAATTTCCACTCTTATTAACATTCTCACAAAGGCCTAACTCCCTTTAGCCTTGAGTTGAATCCTATGTTTGCATGATAGTTGTATAAAAAAGCATTATTTCCATTTAGGTATACCAAATGCTTTACTTCCTCCAGCAATATAAGGGAGACAGGCTTTTTTGACATGGTGTCATTCCAAATAATTTTCATAATGACTGCTCCTTAGCACTTAGTTATTTTCTAGGCGCTGGCTAATTAGCACTGAGGCCTACACAAAGTTCTTGGGACTTCTCTGTAAAACATGGAGATACACCAAGATAATGGAAGAATCCTATAAGTTGACTTTTATATAAATATTACGCCCCCCATAATTTTATGAGGCTTGGTGCTCATCTACACTTAGCTCATTCTTTTATTTAACTCTCTAAACAAGATAAAAGTGGGAGGAAAATAACACATCTCTTTTGAAACCATAAATGAAAGTCTAAAACTGGGCTATAAAGACATCAAAATTCACTTTTTTTAAACAGTTGAGACTTAATACATTTTCTTCTTCATTGTAACCTCAACACTTATTTCTCTCCACACTACCCATCAATCAAAAATTATGTATGTGTGTGTACGTTTTTTAAACCATATCATAATTAGCTGCATTTTCTATGTTTTATTCAAGTTAAAACACTCACAGGACTTTAAGGCAAGCTGCTCCCCGGGAAGGTTGTGTCTCATAGCTTCGTTATAGTGTAGAACACACCTTGAATGCTTAATAAACTTCAAATAATAAGATCAGTATACTTTGTGGAAGGAGCAAATAGATGAACCGTGTAAAGATTTGGCTAAATGAGGCAGACTGGAGGTCCCCACAGTCCCCATATTTCTTCCTGACCATTGTTAAATTTCCTTAGTGGACTGGCCAGGCTATGTTGCAAGACTGTAAATGAATCCCTTCCTTGCTCTTGTACTTGTTGAGCTCTCTAGTTTCTACTACTTTGTCTGGCAGGTGTCTCCACATCCTAATGACTTTCTGCAAGAAACGGAACCTCCTGATATGTAACACGCTGCACAGTCATCTACTATTAGGCACGTTTACTTCTGAAGGTCATGACTTGAGGCTTCTCTTGCTATTTCTCTTTTGATAAGGTTTTCAGCCTATAACACGTGAAAAAGGAAAGGGTAAGTGGAGAGGGAAGTGAGGGGAAGAGAGAGAGGGGAAACTATAAATATGGACCAATATCTAATTATAATCAGGATACCAGCAATTTAATAAGAACAACTCCTCCAGAATGTGGCCATAAGGAAAGAGTTTCCACAATCTGTTCATCTGCATAATTAGTGATTGAGGACCTGGGAACAGTTGGAACATTGCTGAAGAAGGCTCAGGTCACATTATTGATAACATAAATAACAAAGATACAGATTTCCCCAAACTACAAACATCAGAATGTAACTAACAACAACCTAATAGGAGCACAGAAAACAAACAGAAAGCAGATAAACTCTGGAGCTGGGCAGGCAGAAGTCTGGAGTCAAGCACATCATTCATCAATCTAAGTGCCCTCCGGTTTCATCAAGTCACCTAAAAATAAGAGAACGGGAAATCCTGATTGCTGGTACTGTCTGGGAGAATGTGTGACTGCAGCTGTGAGTATGCACATTCCATGAGTCAGACATATAGCCTTCATGCTTTTATGCATGGGAACATAATTCATTTGGAAAATAATTTGCATTGCTAAACTCAGTTATTTAATGACATAGTGGAGACCTGGCAGGTGAGCACTGGAGACAGTCTGAATTTCAGAGCTCAACTGAATTCTATATAAGAGACTGATAGGTATATTTAATACCCCTAAAAATAAGTTAATTACTCATGCCTATTATAAAACAATGTGCATTCTTATTGCCAGTTTTCAAAGGGTTGTAAGAAATGTAAGAGAAGAAATCTTATCTGTATTTTCAACCTCTGCACACCCAGCTTCCACCATACAGCTGAGATGATGGTACAATGAAAAGACATTTTTTTTGTCATGCTACATAGAGACCAATAAAGCAAAAATAAGAGGGAAGTTAGGGAATCAGTTAAATTTCTACTACCTAAACACTGTCATTGTCTTTCAAGTTGGGGGCATGAACTTTTATGTGGATGGAGATATAATCTCTAAATAATTATTTGCAAACCAAGTATCGGCTACAGAGAGGTTGTAGATACACAGACTGACCCAGATCTGAGTTCCATATATGCCAGTCCAAGGTGTGTGCACACACACATGACCAACCCTGGCCATTCAAACCCTTTGTGCCTTCAGATGGTTGAGACCTTCTTTTCTGTGTGAACAAAGAACCATTTAAGCCCAAACAGTATGGGTGACAGCATAGGGGACAAGGAAAGAATTTTCGTTGCACATACCTCCGTCACGCATGACTGTCTCTAGGGTAAATATGTGAATAGTTTCAACTTCTAACAATAGAAGGGAAAACATTAATACTTTCAAAAGTATATGTGGCTTTGTGCTTTAAGGTTTTGAAAACCGCTTACATACCTGTGGTTATGAAATATCCTTAAGACACTGGAGGGAACGATCCTGTCTGACTGCGTGAATGAGATAAAAGGAAAGCCTGTCTTTTTAGTAGGAAATTGACCTATTCATATAGAACTTTAATAATTGCATACTTAATCATAGGATCAAAAGCTTCTAGAGCCTATACCTACCAATATTCAAAAATTGGAAAGCAATAGGGGAACTTGTACTTTTTAAATTAAGTATCACAGCATTAGCACAACATGTGTTATGAAATACATAGATTTAATTAGTTTATCCAGCAAATATTTATTGAGTTCCTACTATATACCATATACTCCCCTAGGCCCTGAAGTTGTTGTAAAAGAGGCAGACAAGAATTTCCCTGTTTTCATCAACCTCAAGTCCCTGTGAGTGAGGAAGCACACAGACAGTTGCCCCCTATATCCTGCATTCCTAAAGAAACTTCTTGTACTTCCAGTGCTCCCAAGATTTGAAAATCCATGCTGTCCTGGGCAGGTGCATTTAACTGCCAACAGGTTCAGCATGATTGGCAGAAACCACTGAATAAATTCTTGCAGGTGGTGAAGGTGAAATTTAGGAAGCCTCAAAGGAACAGGGCATGAGAAGGTGAGCCTTTGTATAACCCTGGAGAGTGGGATAATGTTAAATGTCATGAATACCCACAAATTATATCTGTTACAGAAGAATTTGGATCTAATGGACTAAGGTCAGTCCATTGTATTATTTTCTTGGGTCATAAAAGATGACTTAAAGCAGTGGTTTCAAGAATTTTGGAACTTATGGATAAATAAAATTAAAATACAATGACAAAGAAAGGGAACTGTCATAGGGTGCCAACTTTTAATTTCCATCAGGGACATTAAAGGTAGAAAAATATCATAATATATTAGAAACATTTCTAAGAAAGTACAGCAGGCATTAGTACAACACACATTAACTATTGTATTGGGATAGGCTAAATTATGCTGTAGTAATGAGTACTCCCCCCTCCCACTAAGCTCAGCCACTTAAAACAACACGCTACATGCTTTTCATGGGTAGGCAGGAGTGGTCATCCATTAGAGATCAAGACTGAGGAAGGAGCCATCTCAAATATGGCTAACAGCTGTGTCAGAAGGAGAAGGGAGTTCTACACACTCTTGCATCAGCAATTAGTGCTCCACAATATCAGGCACCATTTCTCTCATAATTCATTGACCAGAACTTGTCACCTGGCCCTATTCAACTACAAGGAAACTAAGAAGTGAAAACTGACCATGTGCCAGGTGAGATGGCGATATCTAACAAACAGCACATATTTGATAAGCAGCCCTGATAAGTGCCATAGCTATATGTGATATTGTTCTTATTTCCTCATTTCAGTATGGACTAGTGAAACCTTAGTGACATTCTTATGCAGATCTAAGTCAGCATTTGAGAGAGAGAGAGAGTAGGAAGGGAGGGCAGAGAGGGGTAGAGGAGACAGGTAGATTGGAGGAGATGACCAAATAAAATTCTTTATGGAAACTGAGATTTTCTTTGGGGTAGGTGCAAATTATCACTAGATACCCAACAATAAAGAGTTAGCTAGTGAGTGTGGCCCCCATAACCAAAGGTGAACATCTCTGAGACGAAAGGTGAACACTCCTGAGAACCCAGATGCCAGGAGTAATAGCAAAAAGGAAAAGCAATGAAAATCAAAAGCCTGTCTCAGTAGCAAAGGCTGTTGCTCTTGAACTAAAAGACAATTTGCTTTAGCTGTCAACATCATGCTTTATAACTCACTTAATCCACCCCTCAAGGATGATTATTTCAACATTAGTTCTGCACCCAAACATCTGAACAGGTTTGAGTTGGCCCAGCAAAACCCAGCAACATCATATTGACCCTAAAAGTTGCATAAGAAATAAAATGAAGCTTAGTTTCCTGTGCAGTGTGTTCATTCAGTCATGGTTGTTTTGCTGTGTAGTTGCTTTTACTGTTGTTAATACATGTGGTGAAACCAACCCTCAAAATTAAGTTAAATGTCTTTGCTCAGCCATTCTATTGAGCTATAAGGCAGGGAAGGCTTATGCTCTTTTATGGAAATTCTGATTTTCAAAGTAATAAACAAATCTCAGAGGACCCAGAAAGGAACTACTGGACCCATGCCACACACTCTGTGTGGGCTCAAGAAACTGTATTTGATGATGGCAAATTTCCTTTTCAAAAACACCCTCAAACAAAGCTTAAGTTCCAAAAATGTTTTCTGGGCCAGACTTGCAGTAAATTTTCCTTGGAGGGCCTAATGTAAGATGAAGAACAAATGGAAGTAAGATAGACTTGGTACCCAAATGAGGGGATGAGGGAGTTCAAACCAATGTGGACTGTGACTAGATTTAAGCCTTTGACTCCATAATTCAAATAATGTAAATAATATAAATATAAATAATAGTCAACTTAGTGGTGGGAAAAGGCCAGTACTGCCATATAATAAAATGTATATTAAAATAAATTAATTTTTTAATTTGTGATAAAAATGTCAGAGTGAAAGAGAAAGGGGGAGAGAGATTTACATAAAATGGAATGTAATTTTTTTTGTTTCCTTATTTGTTCCTATGAATCCTAAATTCTTCTTCCAAATGTAAAGTTAACAATCCATAATATATTCGTCAGAAAACTATAATGCCTCCATTAGTGTGTATATTTATATATTTTTTCATCTATCCAGATGGGCTCTACTTTATATGGTCCTTTTCATTTTAATTATTCAGGCAGTTATCTTTGCTTCATACAGCCACCGCCCAGGTGGATTTCTCTTCCTTGGACCTTCAAAATATCAATCACCTTTCCCTTTGAATTTATTGAGAAACTGTTCATGTAAACACCCAAGCATTTTGTATAATGCTTTCCACTGGGGGGAAAACCCACAAAATCTCTTACACAGAAATATTTTAGAATTAAATATTAACTATGGATAAATGGTGCTATCATCTACTCCTGAAATAAATTACTAAAGCACTAAATAAATGCTGCTGAAAAATAAGCTTAGCTTTGGATTTTTGGATTGGCCCAAAGTTCTGTCAGATAACCAGCTCTTACAAAGCAGAAATCCCAAAGCATGTTTATGCTATTCAAAGCTGCCTTGGAGAATATATATATATATTCAAAAGCTTGGAAACCAGGAGATGCCTCCTCATCAGATTTTCCTGAATGCTGATAAAAATTAGGAACAATAATATCGTGGAAAGAGCACCAATGCAGCAGTCATTCCAGCAGACCCTATAGTCTCAGCACAGCTGTTGGGTTCACCTAAGTGCACAGGGACATTATAGAGAGTTTAGTAAGTTTAACCTAGCTGATTACAGATAAATATATTTATTACTCAGGAAGATTATGAAAATGCATGGAGTCAGAGAGGAATGATTACAATGAGAATGACTTGAAGAAATGAGGAATAACTATTGATTGAGCATGTACTTGTCAGACACTACTCAGCTCTTTAATTGAATTTCTCATGTAATAAATGTTTTGGGGAAGTACTCTTCCCTTCAAGGGGATAGCTGGGTAGGTAGGTAGGTAGGTAGATACTATTACACAGAAAAGAAAATAAGCCAGTCTTCCAAGGTCCACAATCAGCAAATGTTGGGCAGGGATTTAAATATGTCTTTGATTACAAAGATAGTCCTTTTTCTACTGTACCACAAGCCCTCTTCAAAAATTATCTATTCACTAAAATATGTGCCAGGTCCAGATGGTTTTACAGCTGAAATCTATCTAACTCTCAGTGAACAGATAATCCTTATGTTATTCAAAAAATTTCTGACCATAGCAAAAGATGGAAAGCATCCCAGTTCAATTTACTAAGCTAGCATAACCTTACTCCCAGACCTGATAGAGATAGAATAAAAAGAAAACTAAAAAAATTAACTCATGAATATGAATCTAATACAGTAACTAAATTATATGTAAAAATCACCAAACTGAAACCAGGTGCATATTAGAATAACATCCCATGACCAAGCAGAGTATAGCTGGAATGCAGGGATAGTTCAACATTAAAAAATATAGCAACATAACTTCAAATGAATAGAATAAATGAGAAACATAATGTAAATACATTAATTAACATTAAGAAACTCCTCTTCAAAATAGCTGCCATTTCTAATTTAGAATTAAAAACTCCAGGTCAAAAAATATAAATATATTAGAAATGCAAAGGCTGTATATTTAACACCAGTAGTAAACATCATATTAAAAAGAAAATAAGTGATCACAATTTAAATGATATTGTTTCAGGCATTCTAAGACAATAAAATAAAAGAAGTGTTATTAACAATGGAAAAAAAGAGAAAATTATTGTATGCATATAATGTGACTGCATGCTTGGTAACCAAAAGACTGAAAAAAGCTAACAACATTAAGAAGAGATTTGATAATGTGGATTTGATAATATGGATTTCATAATCAATTTGATAAATGGATATGAAATAAATACACTGAAGGACATACTGTGTCTTAGTATCCCAAGATATACTTTATAATAAAATTAGTTCATTTCAATCAAAAGTTGATTAGAATATTTTTCTCAGTACTAGGCAAAATAATTTAAAGGTTCATTTGGAAAATAAATGTATAATAATTGCCAAGAAAATTATGAAAAATAAGAATAATGAGAGTGGAAAATCTTTCTAGACCAGAATATAAAATGCTTTGGAATTGAGATTCTAGAGCTGAGGCTTTCTGTCTGTGGTTTCCCAGCGACCACCCGGTGCTGCCAGGTGAAGAGTGTACACTCCATAATGATCACTTCAGTATATAAATGAAGTACACTAACAGGATCAAAAGAACAAAATGCTAGCACATAAAGAAGCATGTAAATCAATGAGAAGGAAGAAAGAGTCAAGGAGCTGATCTAAGTGTGTATTGTATTACATAGTAAAGTGATTTTTCCACTTGGTGAGGGAAAGACTCAGTGTTTCATCTATAACTTTAAGAATATTAACTCTCCTTCTAGAAAAAAAATAAAGTTGAATCTCACAATCACCCATAAACAAAAAATAAATGCCCCCTAACATACCCCCTAAATTTTATATTTAAAATTTAAATATAAACATATTAGACATCCATTACATACAACTCTACCACATTAGACATCCCTGACTCACCTGCCTGGGCCTCCCGGTCTCCAGCTTTCACGGGCCCAGAGGGACTTCCTTGTCCAGATTAAGTTTGGCTCCTTCCACCCTCTGTTCGCCACTCCACACCTGCTCTTTCTGGTGCATGTGACTATTCTCCAGGTCCCCGCTCCAATGGGATAAAATGTTCTCAGAAGGAATTTGCTTTCCAGATGTGTCTTCACGGCTACATTATTTGTGTCCTAATTTTGTAAGTGGAATTTGAGAGAATAATAAGTGGAAACAAATTAGTGAGATTATAATACTTGAGCTTCCATTGTATAACTGTGTTCTGAACTCTTCTGTGCCAGGCAAATGATTATGACAGGAGGCAAAAAATAAAATAAAGTTCCCATTTATGAGATACTGCAAACAATGCAGTTTGGTAAGCCTAAGAACAGGGAGTTAGTTGATTCATGATGAAGGAAAAAGAGAAAATAGGGATAAATGGAATTGTCACCCAATGCTGAAAACAAAAAATCAAACGATCAGTGTCACAATTCCCTGTGGCCTTGCAGGAATATTCTGGTGATTTTAGATGTAACAACTGAGAACCACTCCCTTCCTCTTTACCTTCTCTGGGACTAGGAAGTGTGGAACTAATCTGGAGTCTGAAAGACTGTTTTGTTGTTGTTGTTCATTTATTACTCCCTGGAACAAAGGGACTCACAAAACTGAGTCCATAATATCTTAACCATAAGACCAAGTGAATATCTGACAATTCTCCACTCTTTCTTCCTATAAGGAAATGGCTTACATTTTAAGAACCTCGTGTAAATAGAAGGAGGAAATTAGATATTGGAGTGATTTAATCAGACCATAGGCAAAACTCACCTTTCCTCAGAGGTAACTTAATATGGTAGATGGAATGTGAACTTGCATGTTATACAGTCCTGAGTTCAAATACTTGCTTCACCTATAGGCAAAAATCTTGAACTACCGTAAACTTTGGTTTTCTCATCTCTAAAATTGTCACACTGAATAACCATCTCACTGGTAAGGAAAGTGTCTAGGACAAAACTGCTCACTCCTCTCCCATCACATCCCTCCCCAAAAGAATTTTTGAGGGGGTGGGGAATGGAGATTTTCAATGATTCCATCTCTAATAGATAAAAAATGCATATCCAATTTGCTATTAGATAAGGATCATTCAAAATAAATGTCCAAGACATTTTTAAGTACCAATTTCATCAAAAGATATGTATTCCAACAACAGCATATTGATTTTATTCTACATAGGCTCGCTGCAAATTCAAACATTTGTTTTAGTGTGGGACAAGATTTTTGGCATCAGTTTAGTAAAATGTTGGGTTCTTAGTTTGCATAACTGTTGAGCCTGTAATGAGCAGACACAAAGCCTTGGCTCATTTTGCTGCCCTCCTCTCATTTCAGAGCACCCATCTGCAGCGCCGGGAAGGCTTTCTAAAGCCCTAACAACACCCAGAGAGCTATGCTGCACACTGCAAAAGAATCCACAGTAAAGTTGTCCTCTGATCTTCAGCATCCTGAGAATTAAAGAGTGTTCAATGTCATTGTCATAAAAAAAAAAATATTCACCACTTCCGTTATGTAGCTCTTCCTAGATGAAATGAACTATGAAATTCGAGTGAGCCACACTGAGGTCAGTAGAAATGACTTCTACATGTGATACAAATGATGACCACACACCTAGTTTTCTTTTAAAAATCAGCATGCACTTTGTTTGGTATGGAAAAAGAGTTTTTTAGACAAAACTATTTAGTGAAGCCCTGGTGTGAGATAATGTCACTTGGTCTTTTACTGAGCAAAGGGTTAAGTAGCTTTTTCTTTATTAGTAGTTTTAGAGAGGAAGAATTACTGGGAATAATTGTATGTCATAGTCATTATTATATTTTACAATAATACCCAAGAAGTGTAACAGCATTCCTAATAACTTATTTCCATGTATATCACCTCATTAGGTTCAATTGATTCTCCCAGTAAGATATTTGTTGTATAGATTCTGTGTTTGAAACACTGTGGTAGGTGCTGGGCATAAAGAGATAAAATAAAGCTCCTGCCTTTAAGGGAATAACAGGTGAGTAAACAGGAGTTTTCAGCACAATGTGCAAGTCTTCCAACAGCTGTCAGAACAAGGTGCTACAAGGGCACCCAGATGGATACCTAAACCAGACTTGAGAGGAAACAGGGTCGTTTCTTTCCTATTCATTCCTCAATGATACAGTGAATGAAGAAATCAATTCTTTCAGGAAGATAACATTTAAGCTAAACCACAAGAATGAGTAAAAAGCAGCATTCTACGCTGAAGATAGATGATAGATGAAGGGATGGATGGATAGATAGATAGATAGATAGATACAGATATATAGGTATATAGATATTTAATTTTCAAGAATGGAGCAGCATACCATATCAATAAGATGAGTTAATAGCTAATTAGTTTTTTTTTTCAGTATTCACTGAGGGCAGGAGATAATGCTAAGCACTGTGTATGGTACACCTCGTGCATTCTTCACAATAAACCTATGAGGTAAATTCTAATGTTCCTACTTATATACAAGGAATCTGAGGCTTATATTTTATGACTCACCTCACCAACATTACACAGTCAGCAAGAGTGAGGCTGGGAGTCAAACTCGACCTGTGTGTGGATCCATTAAGTTGTGTCCAAATACTGCTTCCAAATGGCCACTTAATTTGAGTAGTCTTTGCTTTAGGAGTCGCAAATAAAAAACTTTATTTTATTCCATCTTATTTTATTTTTCTTTAATTTGATTTTATCAAATTCCAAAAGAATCAAAGGCATCATCTAAAAAGACAAGCTATGTAAAACACACATGTCCCTAAAATGAATAAATTTTCATTGTTGTTAAGGACAGAGGAGGAACCATCTTGTCATAACCCCAAGCCAGAAGTAGAACACTGGACTTTCTGAAGGTTATTCCCAGGCTTCATCCATTCCTGCCTTCTTCCTTCCCCCCTGCATGGAATGAGGGAGCAGTTTGGTGGAATATCTCCATATCCCACACACATTTCACACAGTCCTGTCTCTGTAGCCCTTGCTATTCATTATGTGATAAAACACTATTTGTTATAGCAAATTTGGTATAATCAACCATACCATTCTGGGCTTTGGAGTGGGTGAAACTGGGGATTGAATCATTTTTCTGTCACTTACTCATATTATGTCCACAGTCGTTTATGAACCTCTCTGAATCTTGTGTCTCTTGCCCTCAAAGTGGGGCTAACAAGCCTCATCCATAGGTTCTGAAGGGCATCAGATGATACCATACTGACATATAGTAAGTACTGGGTAAGATAAGAATAATAATTCTTAGGCTTATAATTCTAAGCCTTTAGTGAAAGGTAACAATCAAGGTATTTTTCAATTATATATTTCAAAAACTAATAGCTTCATGTCCACTCTGCAATGTTCTTGTTTGAATTGGTAATTTTCAAAACAAAAATTGTAAGGACTTTTCCTAGCTTTGTTCCTTGAATTGAATCAAAGTCTATGTGCTATTCACAAAGGATTCTCAATACATGATGTTAATATCAGAATCAAAATCAGAATCCTAGAATTTAGGACTCAATGAGTTAAGGGCACAGGAAAGCTCAAAAAAACATTTATGTAATGAAGGAACAGCCATTCCTTCTCATTCGCCTCATTCAGGGGATGAATTGCTCCTTCTCTTCCTCTTCATCTCCCACATCCTAAACAGATTTCCTGAAAGACCTTCTGGTTAAGTTCTCATCCCCTTGGCAAGGCAACTTGTCTGCTGAGCCAGTCAGCTGTCTCATTGAGATTCACTGCCAGGTGGACAGCTTTGATGGCAAGGAGGTGGCGTTCCGCCCAGTTAAGCAGCTTTCAAGCCTCAAGCCATAAAGATGAGCTCCTGGCCCTCCTTCCTCCAGGAGGGGACTGCAGACATATTGCCTGCCCTTGGAAGTATGGCTTTCCTGTGGCGCAAATTATTGAGCTGTGCAGAGCACCTTACTTACTGCTCTCTCCTCAGAGCACGTGAGATGCAGACTTTGTCCAGTTTCTGTGTCAGCTTTTCTCTGTTAGAGGTGCTGTTTGGGTAATTAGCTTAAGTTTGAAACAAGCAGTAAGTAAGTTAGAAAGGGACATGTGGTTTTCTGAGTCAAGGCTGATCTTTCTATTCACCAGAAAAGATAAGGCTGGGTTGTAAGAAAGGCAGGAAATAAGAGACCCTATGTTTCCAAATGAAACCTCCTCTGTTTAAGAGGTCTTTCGTAACCTTTAAGCTAAATAAACCAAACAGTGATTATGCCAGAGTCATGATGCTGTACTTTTTAGCCTGTTTCATAAATGAGAACAATAGATGGTCAAAGACTCAAAATATAGGAAATTTTAAAATGGAAACATCTCTTAAAATGCTTTTTTTCTTACTGTATATGCAATGTATGCTCATTGAAAACACACATAAGAGGAGACACAAATCACCTATTAAATCATCAATCCCAGAGAGCTGAAAAGGAGACCTGTTTGGATAGCCTGTTCACCCACAGCAGCCAGGCAGCTGGAGAGTTTTCAATGAGGACTCCTTTGCAGTGGGCTATGCCGTCTCTCTCGCCATCTAACTGTCATTCACAAAGGAGAAGAGGAACTGTCTCTCACATTATGTAAGTGAGAAAGGTTTTCAAAGAACCTTCAGGTCTTACTATGTTTATGCAGGAATTTGGTGGGTGAAGTGTACCAATATTTGACATCTACATGGAAAATCTAAAAAGCAGAGATGAGTCATCCAGCTGTTCAGTTAGTGAACCGAAAGGCTTTGCTGCCGCTCTGGGGTCCACTGCAGGGCCCGAGTGTGTCAAGCTGAAATATGCACGGATATTTACTGTGCTACACTCTGGGGATTAAGCCAGACTTGAAACATTTTAAATGCTGTCCAAGAGGGCAACCTAGAAAAGGCATGGGAATCTGAGAAAGACCATTTCTGCAGAGGACCAGGGGAAAAGCCAGGCCGTAGCCACTGCAGGAAAATGGGCTGGCTACACAAGGAAGTCAGTCCAATCTGGGCTCTGGAAAGAAACAAAATACACCAGTGTCTAACTGTGAGGGAGCCTACCCCTCCCAGAGATGGTGAGGCCCTCTTATAAAAGCACCAGTCAAGTAAGAATGTTTCAGTCCTTTTCCACCCTGTTCTCTGACTCTCCTGGGGTTACCAAAATAGAGAAGAAAGCCAGGGAAACAAAAGTGGGGAAGGAGGAAAGAAAGGCTACACCTCAATGTTGGTGTAGGCAGGTCACTATCATTGTTTCTAGTTGTCTAGCTGAATGAGGGACGGGGAAGTCTTATGTTTAAGATTGAAGTATTAATTAATATATTCAAAGGGATCTCCTTGTTTTGGGGTAAACACTGTGTATTGCAAATCAAAGTCACTACAATTTTGCCCTATTAATGACCATGGCACTAAAATATCATGGTACTCCAGGGGCAGGGAAAATTTTTGAATAAATATTAAAGGACAGTTATGGACATAAAATACAGTCATACAGATCTCTGTCACAAAAACACAGTAGCCAAAATGCAGCTATTGACAATATGTAAATGGCAGGCATGGCTGTGCCCCCATCAACTTGATTTACAAACGCAGGCAGCAGGATAATTTGGTCCATGAGCTCCAGTTTTCCAGCCTCTGTGACATACCATCATTTTTAATGGCTACATTGTGTTCTTTTCTGCAGTTTTAACCAAATTTTATTTAAACATTGTACTGCAGTTGGACATTTATATTGTTTCTCAATTCTACTATTAAAGCTGATGCTTGGATGCACATCTTTGCACATAAACTTTATTCCCATCTTAATTATTATATAGTCTCTTCCTCAACTATGATTCTGGAGTCAGATTTCATTTTAAAGTCTTGTGAACAAAACTGCCAAATTGCTCTCAAGCAAGGTTGCGTCATAGTTTTCGTACTCACCAGTGGGGTGCAAGAGCACCTGTTTACCTACAAAAAAATGGCAAATGAGCAACCTTTTGCATACTCACCACACAAATTTAAAAATAAGGAAATGGAAGCAGAGAGATTACATGTCTAAAGTGTATTATGTGTCGCAGTACTTGGTTCAAAGGACAGCAAGGCCCATCTCTCACTATTACATGATACTTCTGAGGACAGATTATTACTCACCCCTGAATTCTCTGGCTACTGTTTGGCCTCATATTTCCTTGATTTTGTTTCCAGGGGCTGCCACGATTACAAGCAGAGTGAACCAGTGAACCAAACCGAGAGTGGGCACATGCGGTAAATGCTAACCCTACTCTAACCTTGTCGCACAGTGTGACCCTGGGCAAGGCCCTCGTCGTCAGCTGTGTGAAGGCTTCTCTGCAAAGGAATGTGACAGTGCCCTCCAGGAAGGAAGCTGAGACTAAATGACTACATTCCTCCCTACAAATATCAGGTGTTAGTGAAAAGACGTTCCTGACCCCCTAGTAGCCAAAGAAGGGCACAAACTCTTTTTTTAGAGATCAATAGCTACTGCCTCCTTTGAAAGCATCAGTACAATGGAATCTATGTGATGTAGAGTCAACGCAGTTGCACAATCTGGCCGTGAACTCAGACAACCTCCCCACACCTCGCCACCCAGTTTATATTATGCTCCATCATTCTCATCCCCCTCAAGGCCCTAAGAAAACAGACACTGGGGACCTATAAAAAAGCTGCCCCAGGCATTCACACCCTGTCCCCAGAATTATCCAACCCATCTTCTCTCATGTTGCTTGCTGCTTCCTGCTTTCTTTGTTGCCTGACAGACATTTGGCTCGTAGCCCAGCTTCTCAAGGGCCACTTTGGCCCCTCTTCTTCTAATATCATTTCAACACAGCTTTATGGCTTAACTCCTCTTTCCTAATGTTAATAGTCTCGCTTCATTCCCACCCACTGCAGCTTGCAACTGTTCACCCAACTCCAAGGGCACTGGGGTGAGATCATCTTTCCTTTACCTCCCCACTAAAAAGCCATGATTGTGTCTGTGATCAGACAATCATTTCCCAGTATGAAACCACAACCATTTTTAGCAATTTTTATAGTATCCAGAACAAACTCAAGCAGGGTAACTAATCTATGGCTGCCCCATATAGTTTTTTTCTCTATTTTCATGAGGCATCTTCACAGCCACATCCCTAGTTTACATCCTAAATTTTTCTAACTAGAATATTTCAGTGTTTTCCTACCTGAGTTGATTTCACTCAAATTCTCCATGTTGCAATCATTCATATATATGCACACACACACACACACACACACACAGATGCACATTTATACATTTATATATTTGCTATATCACATTTACCTTCTTAAAGCATGTGCTTGCTATTTTCTCATTCCTCTATTTTCTCACTTCCTCTAAAAACCTCAGTGGCTCCCTGCCATTTATACTTACAAAGCACATTCCATCTCCTAGAGCATAATTTTCAAAACTCTTTAAACAGATAGGCCCCCCCCCAAATATGACCCCAACACTCACAGGCACACATACACACACATACATACTCAACAAAAGAAAACTCAGAAATGAACAATAAGCATATGAAAACTTGTTCAGCATCATTTGTCATCAGGGAAATGCAAATTAAAACCACAAGATACAACTACACGGCTAAGAGAATGACCAAAATGAAAAAGGTAGACTATAATGTGACCTCAAGCTGTTCTATCTCTGTCACCTAATGCTTCATAAATTCTCAGCTCCAACCAAACCAGACCACTTGCACTTCTCTAAAGAGCCCTCACCCTCTTGCTTCTCTGTTCAGCTCATGTCTACCTGCAGTTCCCTGGTGGAAAGTATAAGAATGCCAGTCACCCCTGTGATGCCCACATGCTAACTCTGATAACCTGTGAATACATTATGTGACGAAGGAGAGTTAAGGTAGCAGATAGTGATGGTTGCTAACCAGCTGACCTTAAAATAAGGAGAGTATACTAGATTATCCAGGCAGACTCAAGGGAGTCACAGGGGCCGAGAGATGCAGGAGAGGAGGTCAGAAGGATGTGATGCGGTAAGAACTCCATCATGGTTGCTGTGTTGAAGATGGAGGAAGAGACCCACAAGCCAAGCAAGGGACAGCCTCCAGAAGCTGGAAAGGGCAAGGAAACAGATTCTGCCCCAGAGATTCCAGAAAGAAATGCAGTCCTGCTGACACCTTGGTTTTAGCCTGTGAGACTCTTGTAGAACTACTGACATTAGAAACTATTTCTGTGGCTTTAGGCTACTAAGTTTGTGGTCATTCATTACAGCAGCAATAGAAGATAATTACAGCCCTCCTTACAAGTTGCTGCTGATAGAAACACTTTGAAGGAAGGTCAATCCAACCAAAATTGACCCCCCTGTTCTCTCCACCTCCATGGTGATTATTTATCTCTCTCTCAGGGTACTTCACATATTTGTCTTTTAGTCCTTTCCCTCCCATTTAATCAATCACTTTATATTGTCCATTTTTACTAGACATATTGATAGTAGTTGCTCTCCAATAGTGCCTTGTCCTTCTGTCAAAGCCCTCTTGATCTGCATCATCTGACTCCTTCCTTCCCCTAGTCAGCCAGAGGTGAATGGACTAGAGGAGGACATCTCACCCAAGGAGAGCCAATCCACTGGCTGGGTCTGGAGCTGTACTGTCGCTAGGCGTAGGGCTGGGTCTGGATCTAGGTGTGGGGCTGGGGCTGGGGCTGGGACTGGGGTTGGGGTTGGGGTTGGGGCTATAGCTGGGGCTGGGATTGGGGTTGGGGTTGGGGCTATAGCTGGGGCTGGGGCTGGGGTTGGCGCTGGGGCTGGGCTGGTCTGAGGCTGAGGCTGGGGAGGGGCTGGAGCTGAGGCTGTCCTAGTGTGAAAGAATGACTTGATAGCTCCCTTTGGAGATATGACTGTTAGTATCTATTGGAGAGGGTTATCAGAGAAGGTAAGTCTTACAGAATCAGGCACAAGACAGCCATTCTGTATAATGAGGCTGAGTTAATAAGCAAACTGGAAGAAAGAGGAATGAAGTAGAAATTAAAGGAGGCAGGGACACCATGAGATAGAGGAAGAGGGAAAGGGAAAGAAAATATGTCTTCACAATTTTATGAGGAATAAAGTTCTCCCCCCACCCCTCCATACTATCCCGCATGTCAAATAGTTTTTGCCTTTCCCAGCAGCCCCACGGTTCTTTCCCATTCTGTCATAGGGGCCACACATGGCCCTCCAGCTCCAACTTTTTACCCTAATCATCTCTTGCCTGAGCTTTTTCAGCATTCTCCCAACTCATTTTTATGGCCTTGCCCTTTTCCAGTTAATTTACAACTCTTCTCCACACTTCTGTCAGTCTGTTTTTCTAAAATATAAATCAGAATATCTCACTTTCCTGCCTGAAATCTCCTTGGCAGGTCCTAATGGGGCATATTGCTATCTTACCTTGACCTTGCTTGTCTCCTCATTCACATTGCTCATCCTCTTCTTTCCATTCTCTGCACCCTTCATGCACAGAACATACTGCTGTTACATTCTATAGAGATTTTAGCCAAGAATACTGAATCCAGGCTGTGTATCAAAATTTCCAATGGAGTATTTTAAAAATATATAATGCTCAAGGGGAAAGAAGTATATAGGAACTCTTTGTACTACCTGCTCAACTTTTTTTGTAAATTGTTCTGTAAAATAAATGTAGCCAGGTGGTTCTGTTGCACAACTAGAGATAAGACCACTGCTTAGTCCACACTGACCACTCACCACTCCAAGACATGGAGCACTTCCACATGTCCACTTTGTAGCTTGGATTGTTATTTCTGGAGAGCAATTATGCAGTCCTCAATGTCTAATTCATATGTCATTCTATTGTGAAGCCCTCCTGAACTTTCCAGATGGAACAGATCATTCTTTCCACACTTGTTCCCATATTTCCGTGGACCTAACTCCACCACAGAATTTATCATAGAGTGAAAGTTTTTTGCTATACATCAGTTCCTCCTGCTAGAATATGTACCCTGTGCTTTCTTCATGTTTTCATTCTCCACTGTACAAGTTTAATTCCAGACATAGTGTGGACACTGCAATATTTGATAGAGGAATACATACGATTTAGTTTATGACTTAACATGATTTTGAATGGCTAATAGCTAATATTTATTAAGCATTTCCTATGTATTGGCCACATTCTGAGAGCTAAATAGCTACTCTCTATGTATTGGTCAACACTTACAAAGTGAAATACTCACTTTTTTTCATCATTTTGCACAAGACCTGAGTAACTGGTTTGCCACAGAGATAATTTCAAACCAGAGCGGCCTGGACCCAGTGGTCACTGTTTTATACAGCTTCCCATACACTAAAGGTGCACTAAAGCCTCAGGGTGTCTGGCATGAGGATGTCTTTATTCACTTCTGAATATTTTGTCAATTTTGAACTAATAAAGTATTTAAAACTTCCACCTATGGTCATGTCTGTCTGAGAGGTTGGTTTTGTCAAAGAATGTAATAAATAGCATACTAAATTGTACCCCAAAGCAGAGCATGGTTCTGGAAACCCAACAATTTAAGTTCAAATCCTGATTTTATTATTTACTATGTGACTTTGAGCAAGTCATTCAACCTCTCTTTGCCTCCATTCCTCTCCTTAAAGCAGGGATGTTAGCAACACTACTTGCTATGATGTAAATGTTTGTGCACCTCCCCAGCACCCAGATTCACATGTTGGAGTCCTAAGATCCAATGCGATAATATTTGGAAGTGAGGCATTTGGGAAGTGATTGGGTCAAGAGAGAGAGCCTTCATGAATGGGATTAGTGCTTTTCTAAGAGAGCTTTCAGAGCTCCCTAGGCTCTCCCACTGAAAACACAGCAAGAAACATTGGCTATGAAGCAGGAAGAGGGCCTCCACCCACACCTGACGATGTTGGCAACTTGATCTTGGGCGTCCAAGCCTCCAGAAGGGTGAAAAACAAATTTCTCTTTTTCACAATCTTCCAGTCATGATATTCACTATTAAAAACCTTAAATATGTAAAGCATACAAGGCACCCAGCATATTGAAAGTTCAATGTAATAGCTATGTGCCTGTTTGTATTAGGCAACCAAATCTAATTGGAGGTTATTTCAGCCATAACAGGAAAACCCAAATCATTCAGAAAGATATCTTGGAACCTTTACTCTCATGAGTTCTTTAGCTTATACAACTTTAATGGATAACATACTATGAGTGTTACAACCTCTGATAATTCTTGAGCATTTTTGTTTGTTTATTTGAAAGTCCACAGCACCAATCATGTAACTTTCTTATCTTGTCTCCTGGGAGTCAACTTTGTAGGTGTTCTTTGGTCACACCAACAAGATTTACAGCATGTATATATAATTGCTCTTAGTTATGGTTTTTTGCAGTCAGCATTGACCAGAAGGAGACAGACGCTATCACAGAGCTGCATCCAATCATCTCAGAAGACAGGTCAGTTGCCACCATAGCTCTCCTTGAGTGGCCCCCATGCTTCTGCTATTTGGCAAGGATCACAGCAGAACTTTATCAGAAAGCTCTTATCTGTCACTTGAACTCATACTGAACATGTAGGACCAAGGATCCACCATTGGAGGATCCACTGGAGATGAACAGAGCCCCAAGAGATCAGCCGGGAAGCATAGGACCCTCTTATAAGTGCCAAGATAGATGACTCAGTTCAACACAGAACAAGAACAGAAAGTTTTCAGACATCTCAGATGGCCCATAAAATACAAGTCAACAGATGTTCATTGATCACCTATGCTGACCCTGAGCTCACTCCACGCCCACCCCCATCATCACCTACTAATGTGATTTAAATGGCTGGACATGCTCAGTAGGCATCCCTTAGTTGCATCTCTGAGAAACATTGTGTTTGGTCTCCAGAGTGTTTCTTAAAAAAAATTAATTAGTTTCCAAAAGCTAAAATTGGGGAGGTGCCAAATGAAACCTATATTTCTGGTTTCTCTAAAAAAACATCAGGAAGTCAGGCCACCCTGGGCCTACCACTGGGTATGGCAACAACTGGCATCTGCTGCATAGCAGCTGCCCCTTTACACAGGGCAACAGTGTGCAAGCCCACTCTGCGCCCTCCCCAACCCATCTTCTATCCTGTATTTGAGGTTGCAGCCTCTGAGATATCTTGTAAAACCATTTCTATAACACCAAGTACCCAGTGATTGTTTAATTTGTATCTGAGGTCTTAAGGAAGGAGTTTACAATCATACCAGGTTAATAATGAAATAATGATTAGTACCTGATCAAAGACATTCAGCTCATGAACAGTATGATAGCAGTTTTAGACACCTACTATATATAAATATATATATTTACCTTTGTCTTCATTCTATGAACAGGGATGCAGCTCAATATAGTGGAGATTAATATGCTTTGGGGAAAGCCAAAGCGGCTTGGAATGCTGGCACTTCCTCTCTTACCAGTATACCTGAAGAACTCTCTGAGTATGTTTCCTCATTTGTACAACTGAGAGAATTTAATCAGCCTCAGAAGGACACTGTATGGTCTAAATGATTACTTCTGGCTTTGCTCATGCTGCTGCTTCCACCTAGGAATGTCTCAGCAGCCCACCCTTCATCTAGTTGACAAACATCTGTACGGATCGAGACCCAGAGAAAAAATAACGTTTACTACCCGAAGCCTTCCAGCCCTCACTGCCCCATGTCCTCTCCCTCACCGTCCCAAGGAAAGAAGAATGCTTATACTTCTGGTTTCCTATACTTATCTTTGTAAGACCGTGTTTAGTGTGTTCACCTTTTGCACATATATCTTTCACACCACAACAGGATGCATGCTTTGTGTTAATAGAATGTAGTGTACCACTTTTCCATATGTGTTTAGATAATAGTGACCCAGCAATAAATAAGTGGTCCTTTTTTTCTTTCTTACTGTTTGGCTCACATTGAGTCTTAACACTAATAAATTTTATCACCTCAATTGCCTTGAATAGATGCATACACACTTGTACTTATCCAAACTCTCTGTTAAAAAAAAATCCAAAATGAGTTTATGTAGAAGAAATTTTCTACCCAAGCAGTTTTACTACGATAGAAAGCTGAAGCATTATTTGCAGCATTATTTACAATAGCCAAGACATAGAAACATCGTAAATGTCATCAACCAATAATCAGATAAAGATGTGATCTATATAGTCAATGGAATACTATTCAGCCCTAAACACAGATGAAATATTTCCACTGTGACAATGTAGATAGATCTTGAGAGCATTATGCTAAGCGAAATGAGTCAGAAGCTAATGGACAAAAACCCTATGGTTACATTCATATGTGGGATACAAAACAAAAAGTAACAAATGAACAGGCAGAACATACTCACAGATACAGACAAAAGAATGGTAGTGACCAGAGGAGACAGATGGTGAGGAGAAGGTGAAGTAGTTAAAGGGTTCGAGTACACAGTAGTGGAAGGAAACTAGAGTTCAGGTGGTAAGCACGCAATAGAGTAAAAAGATGTCTAACTGCAATCTTGTACACCTAAATATTATACTGTGTTATTAACCAGTGTTACGTCAATAAGTTTAATACTAAAAAAGATAAAGCAGTTCTGGTAATAAATGCCATGGATGTATTTAATCTCCATAATCCCTAGAAGAAACGTACTTGGACAGTTAGAAGAAAGCATAGTAAGTCCTCTTTTTCTCCCAGAATTCATATGTAATTTAGACCAAAATTATTTTCAGACTTTCATCAAAATCCAGATTTTAAACTTCCTAGAGGGAAGGCTATTTATCTGTTTTGTGTATTAATGTATACTAATCCTTGCAGGAAAGTCTGGCACAGTAGAGGTATTCAACATTTACTGAATAAATGTATGAATACGTCTGGAATGCTCTGAAATATTAAGCATTTGGTAGGAAGTAACATCACCAGTCAATGTGAGACCATTAATCCCATTTATTTTCATAACTACCCTGTGATATTAGTATTATTAGTTTTATTTGACTCCAAAGTCTTTGCTCTCTCCACTCCACCACCCATGCCTATTCTTGTGCATATCTAATAAAAGGGCAGATCTGCAATAAGTATGCTTTTACAATGTTGAAGGCAAACGAGGGCCATAGATCCTCAAATTATGAAGTTGTTGACAAGCACAGGCTAGAGTCACCAGTGGCGGGGCTTTTGTTAACTTCCTGACTAATATGACAGATGTTTTTTCTTCTGGCCCTAATCTGGCTCCCTGGCAAGTTGAACATAATTATGTCTTAACACGTACAGTCTTCTTAGTCATGGCACGTCTTATCTGTCTACATAAACGGTCTTATCTTTGAACCTAACTTCCATTTATGCTAAATGCCTTTCACTGGAGTCAGTCATCTTTGAAAGGGGGTGTCCTGGTTTGGCTAGAACAGTCCTGGTTTTCATTTCTTATCCTGATGTTATGGTTACAGCGCTTCCTTTCACTCAGTCTACAGGGATCCCAATAAAAGGATTAGTGACCAATTTGACTGGACATCACTTAGGCCACTGAGCATTAAGCCAGCTGCTTTCTTGTAGGTTACTATTTGCACAAGCTGTAATAACAAAAACTGAACTGAAAAATTTCTCAATAATTTACGTGTAAACAGAATCTGGTGGTGTGAAAAATAATGTGTATGTCCAGAGGAAGAAAACTGATCTACAGAGCATGAAATAAAAAATTTCAAAGACCCTCCTGAACCTCGGACACTCCCTCCTCCTTATTACTACTGTCTTTGGAATGGATAATGTGGACCAGGGAGAGAATGATTATTTCATTGTGTTTGCTGGACTCAAGTCCTGGCCTCAGCTAGTTCAGGACAACGTTTTATTTGCCCAAATAATAGATACATGAAGCCTATAATATTATGTCTCTTGCTTGCATTACAGATGCAAGTCTGAGCTTTCCTGGGTGATAGGCTACACAAGAACCACCTGACTTCAGGGAAGCACATTTACTATTGATGACTATTGTGCTTTTTTGCTTTCTTTTGATTCATATTATTAGGCACAAGATTCTTCCCAGGTTTTATTTACCTCTTTCTCTTTGAGTCCACAAATAGGATACAATTTGAACTGGATTGCAGAGATTTTGATTGCAGGGATTTGGACTACATTCTCGGTTATTTATTCCTCTGTATGGCATCTGTATTATAACACTGGCATAAAAGTATGACTTCATGCTGTCTCCCATTGGATCAGATAATTTGTGATGGGATAAAATATGGGTATATTATGCCTTCTCATCTTTTTAAGTTGTATCTATATAAGTTGAAGTCATTTTGAATGAGTTGAATATATAATCTGTCTATGAAAAGAATGCAAATATTTTTCTTCCATTGTTACTATTATCTAAGGATTCATAAGAAACCACCTCCAAATCCTAGTGGCATAAAAACAGCCCTTCAGTGATCAGTTCTGCGCATCAGGCACCCAGAGCACTGCAAGGATGGTCTGTCCATTCCACAGTGTCTGAGGCCTCAACTGGAGGCAAGTCAAACACCCGGGGACCATCACAACTGGGACTGGAGGGTCCACCATCAAGAGGGCTTCGGCCCCATCCTTGTGTCACATTGGTAGGTGTGACTGCAAAGTTGGGAAACCTCCCTTGCTTGTTTGTTTTGTTGATTAGGTCCCAGTTAAAGGTGAGATCGTGTAGTATTTGTCCCTAACTGCCTGGCTTATTTCACTTAGCATAATTTTAGTGGGCAAGGTGGACACTTGGTTATAAGTAATTAGATACTTTTCTAGGCTAGTTTAATGTATTTCACCTGTAACACAGCATTTTTGTGTCTAGAAAAATAATTTTAAAATGTTAATAAGGATTTAAATATTTACCTATAGTTTTATCATACAATTATTTGTATAATTCTTTAACAATCATGTTAAATTCTACATGTACCACAAAAGACTTTAATTTTTTATAGCATATCTAATTGACAGAATACTGTGAAAAGTCATGTAGTAAAGAATATTTACTGACATGAGAAAATACCCATAATATGCTGTCAAGGCTTAAAAGTTGATAGGAGTGAGTGCTCTGGCCAGGGATCTCAGTTGCTCGGAGCATCCTTCTGTCACGCCACGGCTGCAGGTCTGCTCTCTGGCCAGAGCTTGGAGAAGAAGCAACCAGTGAATGTATACATGGGTGGGACAACAAACTGATGTTGCTCTCTCTCTCTCTCTCTTTCTGTCTCTCAAATAATTGTTTTAAAGTTTTTAAAGTTCATAAGAGGGAGATATGAAATAATTGTGTAAGACATAAATATACCTACATAAAAATAAATACTTAAACCCAAAACATTGACATAAATGATATTTTAGGTCTGGAGTTGTGCATAATTTTGTGTTCTTTATTGTGTTTTTGTGTATTTTCAAATTTTTCTAAAACTATATATATTGATACATTGTTTTTCCATTTTTATAAAATAATTAAGAAATTGCACTACTTTATACATATATAAATTAAAGCAATAAATCAAGTTGATCTGCAATCTTTTCACTCTGGATTATCACATTACTTTTAAAATTTTGTTTTATATTTTGGGTTAACTATTTTTTATAAAAATTTTATGTATACTATATAAAGTGTTGTGTTACTTGACTTTTTACCTTTACAACTGGAAAATGTTAACCAAATTACTGTTTGCCCTCCACGCCTCATTGAATTTCTGTAGATAACCAGAGATCCTTTCTCTATGCCTTGAAATATAAACATGCAGTCCTTATAGCACTAAAAGTAATTTGTAACAATGAAACCACATAAAATGGACAGCATCTTCTGGGACCGCCTGTTCTTTTCTGGTCACAAGGCTGTAAGAGTCAATCTCCCACCATCACATCTCCTCATCACCACTGCAGTTCCCGTCTGGGTCCGGGGCTTGTGCCCTCACGTCAACCCTTCCAGACACCTGAAAAACCACTCATCTCTTTCCCCTCCCGCTGCAGAGACCAGGGGCATCCTAGCCCAGAGTTAGGCCTAGGTGCATCTCGCAGCCATCTCAGCACCTCTGCTGTCCCACAGTAGCTTTGGTACCTAGCTTGTCACTTTCCAGATCAATCACCAGCATGCTGAGGCACAGATTTCCTGTATTTTCAGATCTCCCAACTGCTATTTTTGGTTTCTGTCACTGTTCCCTGGAACTAGTTCTGTGGGTGATGGGGAGGAGTTAGGGATTTTCTTTTCATAACTCCACCCTATAACACTCCTTGGTCCAATAGCCCAATAATAATTTATTTTTAATCTACACTGGGGGAACGGGGTGAAAATATAAACATGAGTATCTCAGCAAGCATTTTCCTAAAATTTCTGTGTCAAACCTAAACAGTAAGGTTTGTAAGACTTTAATTTTTTTTTTTTTTTTTTTAGTATAAAGAAAGAGGGAAGATTTATTAAGCGATAGTACACTCCACAGAACTTGGGAGTGGGTCAACTCTGTGCACAGATTGACCATGTAAGACTTAAATTTTTAAAAACTGTGCTTTACCTCACAGAGCAAGAATGAACAGAGACTAGAGAGTGAGCTTAACACTACTGTTGCATTTACCAAGACATCCAGGCATCTAGATTGAGTAGGGGAAAAAGACTGGGAAAAGGTGATTCTTAATTGACTATATTTATCCCAAATGACTAACCTCACCCAAGCTGGAGTGTGCAATGAGACCCAAAATGGAAATCAGATTGTCAAAAATAAAATTATATTTTTTGCACACCTTAATACCTAGACTAATCTATTTACTCCTATCCCAGTTCCCATGGTAAACATATTTACATATAAAAAATACACATCAGCAGCAGCACCTCACTCAGTCTTAGTGTGGTAGCATGTCCAGCTTAATATATTTTAAAAGGCATTAAAGAGCAATTTAACTTTACACTCAACATATCCATGCAGAATAATAATATATGTAAAAATTAAAACGTGAAAGAACTTAAAATATGTGTACTGCATAATTGTTAATTTCTAAATAGGGTAGTTCTTTACCTATACCATAAAAACGATATCTGACTCCTTAAGATTACCATTTCTCTATGGAAAAAACTAGAGCACAGAACAAAAGACAAAAA
Source organism: Tonatia bakeri (assembly GCA_004024845.1). Classification (NCBI taxonomy): domain Eukaryota; kingdom Metazoa; phylum Chordata; class Mammalia; order Chiroptera; family Phyllostomidae; genus Tonatia; species Tonatia bakeri. Next base: position 67,346 of record PVIA01003849.1, on the reverse strand, counting down.
TCAAGTACAAATCAGGGGGAAGATTTGCAAATCCTACCACAGAAAAGGGAGAATTTTCTTAAAATGTAAAAGCTACTGCAAATAAGCCAAAAACAGACCAATAACCCAACCTATAAACAAAGAGCATAAACAGACAACTTAAAGAAAAGAAAATACAAATAGCTATGAAACCTATAAAAATACACAAACCTATTCATAACTTTAAAAATGCAAATTAAAGGTATAATAAAACATTTTTTCATTTTTCAGATTGGTGAACACTACAATGTTTGATAACAGTGTGCTGAAGGAGGTATGAGGAATCAGGCACTATTGTATGTTGCACTTAAGAATATAATACAGTGCAAACTTTATGGAGAACATTTGGATATAGGAGTGATCATATTATATATATATGTATATATATATATATATATAAAATCTTATGAGTAATTAGTAATTACATTTACAGTAAATAGTCATTGCGGCATTGTTTATAATAATAAATGAATGGAAATAGCCTACATGTTAATTATTAAACACCTGGTTAAACACTTTAGGGAACAACCTTACAATGCAATTATTTAAACAAATAAGACAGCTCCATAGGAACAGACATTGGATGATTCCAGAGATGTATCTTTTACTGAAGAAAAGCAAAGTAAAACCTTGCATGTAATGGTTTTAATTATTGTGTACAACAGTAACAAATATACAAAGTGCCCAGAATATCCCTTGAAGGGAACACAAGGAAGAAGTAACAAGTAGTTGCCAGCTGAGGATGCCTGGTTTAGGAACAGCACTGGGGGAGAGATGTTTCTTTTCATTATATTACTTTTTGGATCTTTTGGATTTTATACCCAAAGCATCTATTCCTGCTTTAAAAATAAAGGAGAGAGAGAGCATAAAAAGAGAGGAAAGGAAATGTGAAATAAATAAAAAGGAGTGGAGAGAAACATAATGTCAATACAAAGAGGTAATTCTTTACATGGCACAAAACAGAGCAACCCAACACTATCTTGAACCAGTTGTCTCACTAAGGTTTTCTATGGAGTCCCCAGAAAAATCTCAGCTCTCTCTTCTAAAGCCCCACCCTGCTTTCATTATTTCACTGTTTCTGCTTGCATGGGTTGAACTGTGCCTTTCTCCACCACTCCCCACAAAAAGTTTAGAGTTCTAACCCCCAGTACCTTGAAATGTGACCATATTTGAAAGTAGGGTCTTACAAAAGTAATCAAGTTAAAGTGAGAACATTGGGATGGGCCCTAATCCTATATGATTGGTGTCTTTATTAAAGGAAATCTTTGGGCACAGAAGGAACACAATGTGGAGAGACGATGGGAGACGATGGCCATCGACAAGTCAAGGAGATGCCAGGAACAGATCCTTCCTAGTGCCTTTCAAGGGCACATGGCCTTTGGACTTGTGACCGTCAGTCCTGTGAGACAAAAAAATTCTGTTGTCCAAAGCCACCTAGTTGGTGGTACTTTGCCATAAAAGCCATAGGAAACTGATACTGCGCTTTATCCTCTTTTCCTCTCCCCAACTGTCCAACTCCATGCCCTTCCCATTTCCTCTTCTCAAGAGCCATAGTTCCATGCACATAAAATGTAAATCAGTTTAGCCTTTTCCAGCACAGTGTAATCCCACAGATTTTCCCAATCAGCATTAAGGAATGCCCAGAAACAAAGGATTGCCAGGATTTCCCCCAGAAACAAATTCTTCCTCCTAAGTGGTGGTGACGGTGCAGGTGGGCTGAGGACGCTTCCAGTTTATTCATGTCCTGGTTACATATATGCAATCATTGTTCTAAGAGCTGCAGGGCATTCCTTCACTATACCATAATTCACTTAATCATTGTCTGTAGGGTTGTACATCTTCATTGTTTCCCACTTTCCACTTTTGGATAAATTCCTCAGAAGCGGACTTTATGAGTCGAAAGGCAAATATACTCTGAGTTATTTGGTACATATGATCAAATAACCTGCTAGAAAACATGACACATTTTTAATCTGTTTTACTTTGGTAATCAGAAAAAATATTAATGATATGGTAGTCATGTTTTTACTGTTTCTGGTATAGGACCGGGGTCCACAAACTTTTTCTATAGAGGGCCAGAGAATAAATATTTTAGAGTTCGTGTGTCATGCAATCTCTGCTGCAACTCTGCCATCGTGATGGACAGTAGCCGAGCTCACTCTGCAAGCGAGTAAGCAGGGCTTGGATCCAATAAAACCTTACTTATGGATATTGAAACTGCATTTCAAATAACTGTCATGTTACAAAATATTGTTCTTCTATTGATTTTTTTCCAACCACTTGCAAAAATGTCAAAAGCGCAGGCCATACAAAAACAAGGGGCAGGGTGGGTCTGACCAACAGGCTGTATGTAGTTGGCCAGTTTCTGGTATTGAATGCAGTACTTGATAACCCATTTGGCAATATATTAGAAAATTGTCCCTTGAGAAACTTTTATTTTCCTGCAGGTTCTTTTTGGTTCTTTAAGATTCATATGGTATTAGGATAACCTTGGGCACTACTGTCGTGGTAGCCAGTGGATAAATTGATGTTACTGTGCATCGACTATTGTCAATATTAATTCAAATCTCTGTTAAGATTATTGCCTAAAGGAGACAGAGAGTGCCCATTGTCATGTTTTCTCTTAAAGCTGTTCCTAGGTTGAGCCAGACCATTAGAATTGTATTACTCTGTATTTATTATTTCTCCCTGACAAGTTGGACATACACATTCACATAGTCCTCACTTCACAGAATTCCTCTAAAATAGTTATGATTTTTTGAGATTCCATAAGCCTATATTGAGAATCAAGAAACTCCCATTCACCTACCAATCTGTTACTCAATAAATATTTTTAAGGATATTGATTATGTCACTATATGTCAATATATCCTTTGTATGAGGAAGACTTTGTCTCAGTAAGAAAAATAATTAAGCTTCTCTTATTTTTAGTATGTATTTTTGTGCCCTAAACTTGCCAAGCCTCTTTGTTAACTTATTTTTTCCCTTTGATTAACTTTCTTTATACATATTTTAATTTGTTTTATCCTGTTATATTTTATGTAAGCTCTATTCTCTATCCTCCTCATCCTCTTTCTTCTACATCTTTTTTCTTAATCTTCACCCGAGTATATGTTTATTATATGAGAGAGAAAGAGAATATAGATGTGAGAGAGAAACTTCAATTGGTTGCCTCCCATATGCACCTTGACCAGGGATTGAACCCACAAACCCTGGTGTAGAAGACAATGCTCCAACTAACTGAGCCAGCCAGCTGGGGCTCTTCTTCATCTTTTAAAAGAGGCATTTTAATTTTTTAAATATTAAGAACAGGGGTTGCATGCAGGGGTGTGGTAAGTCCAGATTGACATGGGATTGGGGTGAGGATGGTCTTAATGTCCATTGGTACCTTTTCTTTTTTGTCCTTATGGTTATTTTTTAGTCTCTCTTCTCAGTATAATACAGTAGAAACATTCAAAATGAAACCTCACATTTATTTTGTTCTTCTTTTTCTTTCATCTGATGGTTCCACTTATGAACCTCAATGCCCCGGGAACCCAGACGTGGATGCCCCCAGTGGTCTCTGGACCCTTAGTCTGAAAGTACTCTGTGCCTCAAAGTCAGAGCAGGGGAAGGAACTTGGGCCAGGGAGCCTGCCCTGGAGATTTATCTGCCAGGTTGTCAGGAGTGACAGCAAAGAGCCAGGCTGCTTGATGAATCCAACGAGCAGAAAAATCTGTCAAAACACCCAGAACGTTCATTGCAGGAATCATGGAAACATTGCCTATTTGTTTGGAGCACGTTTAATTATTTTTAAACATATGCAGTCTGTAGTTCAGTGAACATGTCAGGGATAATAGAGGAAGAAAAGCAAATGAGGGGAGCGGCACTGATCCTGGAGTGACTCCTCTCCTCAGCTGGCTGATGGGGAGAAGCAGTTGACTCTCTCCAAAGTGTGGCTCCCTGTCTGTCACCTAATGAAACGCAGTAGGGGGATTAATGTCATTAGCTGGAGGCCAGCATGCTGTGTAGTAAACAGACACACATCCTCACTCATTTGGGGGAGTGTTTCTCAGCTCCTGCCCACTGGCCTGCAAAGGCTGCTCTCAGCCTTGTATTAGTTAAATGGAAAAAAATTAGGTTGGTTGAGAGAATCTTGTGGTCTGCTTAGTGAGAACAACCCCTGGGGACTCAGGCACCTAACTGCCACTCCCCCACTCTCCCACTCATCCTAATTGGGGTTTAGATTTCTTCTTTGAGGGAAAGCTGAGGTAATCAGAGAAGATAAAAGCCCTACAAGTAAATGCTTTACAGAAGAAAAAAAACCTTTTCTTTTGATACCTAAACTGAGTGTGGGGGGAAAAGGGGGGACTGCTGTTTGGATACCATGGTCATCTCTCTCCACTCATGAACAGGAGCTTTTCCACATATCAGCACACACACTACCGAGAGCCGAGAAATACATGTGCTCACTTTTCCCTGCTCCCCAAGAATGTACACAGCACACTGCTACGAGTGAATAAAACTTAGATATTTCGTATGTGTATAAAAGACAGAAATCCTGACTTTAAGTTAATGGTAGCAAATATTGGGGGACAAGGAAAAGCCAGGAAAGTCAGGGGGAAGAATAAGTACTTTCTGAGGATGAATATGACCAACATTCAGACACAATCTAAAACCTTCAATTAAATGGAAGATTATCCAGCACTGTCCAGATATAACCAGGGGAAGAATCTGGGAAGAAACAGAAGCAAAATAATAAATAAATAAATAAATAAATAAATAACAGCCAAGGGAAAGGAGAAGGCTTGAGGACGACATGGCAAGGAAAATTTAGAGTTGACTCAATATTATACAAATAGTAGATAAAGTAAAGACAAACATAAATGCTGTCTTTTCAGAATTTATCTTAATTATTTTCTTACCAAAACAGGACACTGTATTTTATACTAAAAGCTTTGAACTGTGCTGATATTTGTACACAGTGCAGTACTTTGTAGCAATAGATATTACTATCAAAGAAACATGACAAATGAAAAATAAAGGAAAAGGGAATGCAGGACCATTTATATTGGTGTTACAAACTCAATTCCGTATACCCGCTGTACGTTGCTACTACTTCCTGAGAGTCACTGGGAGCCATATTTTTTTCAATGATCTCTAAATTTTGTATTGGCCTCCTGTCACCACCCCCACAACAGGATACTACATTTCTGCTGCCTTTAACACATCAGAATTTGAGTGCTGTTGATCTCAGACATCACTTTGCTGTCCGCAATTCTGTGGGTAGTGGTCTTTTGGATGGTTTGTATGAGTGGCTGTTGTCCATGGCATTACCAAGATTGAAGTCCCCCTTTCTTCCAGCGGGCAGCAGTAGGTGGTGATCTCAGCCTCCAGCTTGACCTTGATGTTTAGCAGGGCCTCATAACTCCTGGGCCTGGCACTGCCCCTCTGCCCGGGTCTGGGCCGGCTGACTCCAAGTGCAGCAGGATCCTGTTCAGCTATCCCACCTGCATGGCACAGCACATCTTCACCTCCTCAGGCTGTTCTCCAAACAAGCCTTCAGATTTCTCTGGAGCCCAAATTGATCTCCAAGACTGGACCATATGTCTCAGCTGAGTGTCACCACAGCTGTTCCTATCTCAGCAGTCTGTGAGGTGACCACTGTGGTGCTTTCCTCAGCCTGCTGGGATTAGTACTTGTCTGGCTCCTCTAAGTTCTTCTGAGCCAGTTCTTCACACTGGGCCCAGATATCTGCCATGATCTTGCTGAGGTCCTGAAATATGGGGTCATCCAACACCACAGTCAACCCAGAGCTGGCAATCTGGTTTTGTAGACCATTTACTTCCTCCTCATAGTTCTTCATGAAAAGCAGCTCCTCACTGAGAGTCTTCATCTCTATTTCCAGCTGCAGCCAAGTGATATTGGTGTCATCATTAACCTTTCAGATTCCATTGATGTCACTCTCCATGAATTGGTACATGGCCACCTCCATCTCACACTTGTCAATGTGCAGAACGATGTGGGTATTGTCCACAGAACTTGCAAAGTTCTGAGTCCTCACATCTTCTATGACATTGAAATAATGCTCCCAGTCTCTGACCTGGGGTCCCTTCTTCTCCAGCTCTTCCAGGATTTTTCTCTTCAGCCTCTAATAATCAGCCTCCAATAATCTACCTCCAGGCTTCTCACCTCTCCAGGTAGGAGGAAAGGTGGTCATTCAGAGATTTCATAGTCTCCTTCTTGCTCTGGATGATCCCTATGCCCACCAGACCCAGCAGCCAGGCCCCCAGGCCCCAGCAGCCCTGCATGCTGGTGAAGTGGGACATGGAGCTATGGGAGCTTGAGCCCCTAATGCCTGCACAGACACTGGCTGTACTGCTGGCTGGCTGGCTAGAGCTGTGGCTGGGCGACTGCATGGAGCTCAGGGTCCAGTAGTTTGTGGAGAAACTGGAACAAGTGCTGAAGCTCATGTTGTTCAAAGAGGAAGGCAAGAGGCCACGGTTCAAGCAAACTGGGAGCCATATTTTTTAAAGGACATCATGGCAATGTTCATTTTCTCTCCTGTTAGCAGGCCAAAAATGGAGAAAAAAGGGATAGGCAGGAAGAGCGTACTATCACATATGTATTTGTGTATGTGCTTGTGTATATCAGAAAGAAACAAGGTCAAGTTTAGATAGTTTATTTTTTATTTTATTTTTTAAGATTAATCTAAATCTGTAGGCCTCGCCAGCTTCCAGGGAGGAATGGGATGAGGAACTCAATACCAGTGTTCAGACTATTACTTCATTGATCAACACAGCTCAGACTCCTCTCCTAGGCCCTGTTCCACGAACACTCAGGAATTCTTCTCTGCTGCCTCTGGCTGCTCTGAAGATCCTGGCTTCTGGGGAGAATCCTCTATCCCCCATCCCCTGCAAGCCCCAGAATGTCCTAAGTTGCATGGTGGCCCCAGTGCAGAGAGATTGCTGTCCTGCTCAATCAGCCGCTTCCTGGTCCTACCACAGACACTAGCCCCCTGAACTCCTTACAAGACCAGAGTTTATCCTGTCCTCCACACAGAAAGGGTTCCTACTCTCTTTGATGGGCAGATTTAGGCCCAGGGTCGGGCTGGGAGAACTAGTCCTGGCTGACCTCTCCTTTGCTTGTCTCTTCTGAATCCAGGTTTCAGTGCACCACACTGTCTTCTGTTGGGCTTCTTTCTGCTTCAGCTGAGTCCTCATGCCTATGGGCCACTGGGGTGAGGGTGGGGCTGAGGGAGATGAGGCAGCTTTCTATTGTTGATGAATCTGCCTTTTCCCTCTGGAATTTTATTACCAAAACTTGCAAGAAAATATTTACATCTTTGATACTCAATATATTGAAGTAAAAATTGTGTGTGAATAAGGGAGACTAGTGAAGCGAGATATTGTCCACGCTTTTTGGTAAATGCAATGGCGTCAAATAGAGAAGTGTTGTCTTCTATATGTAATTACAGAGAAAGCCTGAATCTCTCTGCTTCAGTGTAACTGACTGGCTACTGGGCTTTATACTGTTTTTTTTGTTTGTTTGTTTTTGCAAAAAATATCCTAAGGGACTCCCTCTCTTGGCTGTCCAAACCTAGCAATTTTCATGTATGATAAAATACAGCCTCCGTGCTGCAGAATGCTGGGGCTATATGTTATCTGTGATGTCTGATGACTGTACGAACTATTAGAACAAGGCTAGAGTGGTGTATATGTGTCATTAGAAATTTAAGGGTTTTTAAGGCTTCATAAATATGTAAAGCGTGAGACATATTAGATATGGCAATTGGATAACAAAAAGCACTCATAGCAAACGTTTCTGGTTACAAATTTAATCCAGTGAACAAGTGGGGGTATTTTCCCGACCCGTTCAGAAGATACCTTGCGGTCACACCCCCCCACCCCAGCCACAGTGTCACACAGCCTTGAGTGTGAGGACAAAGAAACTAGGGGTCTATGGGGATCCAGCTGGACTTCAGAGTAGGCAATAGGAACTTGTGTTCTTCATCTTGGACCTTAAATTTTAGTGTGCATCAGAGTCTCCTTGGAAATGTGCAACAAAAACTCATAAAAAATATTAGTGTTCAGATTCTCCCTCCATATATTCCCATCTTGTAAGTCTGTGTTGAGGCCTAAGAATCTGCATTTTAATAAGCACCATGCCCCCACACCTACTGATTAGGTGATATAAAGATTATATTTTGAAACACTGATTACCAATAATTATGGTAACATTCTAAATACTATTGCCTTTGGGGCAGTAGTTGATTAGGAAGGTGTGACGCTGCAGGAGCCAGGCTCCATCAGCCAGATGCACATGGCATTACTTTAGGACAACTACTGTTATCTTGACGCTATTGTTTAATATACGGTACAGACGGATTATTTACTCTCTCCCCTCTAGCAGTCTGTCTATAGCTGGAACCAAGTGACCACAAAATGTTGCAGAGAATTTGGAAGTTATGCTATTTAACTTGTCATATTGGGGCCCCAGGACTAGAGTGAAATGTGTGGGGCTCATGTGGCCATATGTGTGTGATTACATGCATGCAGTTCTCAGGCATGGGGCCTTGAGCAAGAGAGGTCATCTTTCTTTTAGAAAGCATCTCGGTGGGTGGTATTTGTAACACAAAGCATACAATAGAACTTGCACATATACATACATGCACACACACGTAAATTGTGGGTTATATACTGTTAGGTACTTAATGTTTTAAATCCATCCCAAAGGGCAACCAGAAGGGAAAATAAAATCTTGCCATTTCAAGACCTGCATGAGGTGACAGAACCTCCTCTATGAAATGTAAACTTCACAGCCTCTGCCCAGCTGGCCCCCCCCATTCCAATCCAGTAAATTGCAGATTCGGCAAACACATGTAGGAAAGAGGAGAGAAATAATACCAAGCTGTGCTGATAAGAAGGACAGGACTAAGTCTTTGAATTTGTGCACAATGGAATAAATGCCTTTTATCCATTCACCCCACTAAGCAAGCAACACCAGGAAAATCATTTTCCAATTAGTCAGCAGGTTTCAGCATCATTACCCTTGAGATCAGATTTGCTACCATTCAAAAATTCATCAGAGACAGTGTAGGAAGGAGTTAAGTATGGTTCCTGGCATCTGAGGTCTGGGAGGAGGTGAAATTAGATTAGCTGCAGCAAAACGGGAGGGTTTACATTACCAGAGGGGCTCTACCTGGCTCCAGGCTTCACAGTGAACAACGCTCTTAGCATATGGCATTACAATGGATTAGTGATCAAGTACGATTAATCCTAATAGATCGTCTTTTGAACCTCAGTGGCTTGTTAGGTGAGAAAAAAATTGTCTGTCCCCAAAGTGTCAGGTGAAACTCTCATTTGAGGTAAGACTACCATGTGGAGATGGGTCTCCATCTGGTGGCTTCCTTTTGTGAAACTCCACCAGAAGGTGTTTTAATGAGGCTTTTATAGCAGGCACCACCTGCCACTAATCTTCCCCTCTAAAAAGGTGTAATTGAGGGTTGGTTTTACAGTATGGCTCACATCCTAACCTTGGGAATTCATCAAGAAATGCAAATCTGGGTGGGATGGTGTAATCATGAAATGCCATTTTGGCTTTTGGTTTAGACTGCAGTGGTTATAGAAATTTGTGGTTCGCTAATTACAACCAGCTATGTAGTAGCTTCCCCTTTCAGTTAGATTAAACGTGTGTCATCTCGGAATTAAATAACCAAGTTGATGGTGACCATATGTCTTCACTCAATTCTTTGCACATGTAAAGAGTTGCAAGGCTGATAGTGGTTCACACAATTTAAAGGTTTCATTTACACTATTAAGGTTTAACTGGTTCAGATTTACTGCTCATTCATCCTCTTAGATGCTTCAGCTCTAAGATGCATTGTTTGAATGAGACATGAAGAAATGACAAAATCACTGAGATGTTTTCTCTCTACGGGACTTTGGGAATAGAATTGTTTTTCTTTATTTCTTAATTCAACACATGGATTTTTGTCACGCTGCTCTCCCAACAGCTTGGTTATGGGTTACACGGGTATTTCTACCCAGGACCTCATTTCAATAAAAGATGCTGCAGAAGGTGGAGTGCAATGAATTAACTTTGATTTTTCTTAACTCAGTAACTATAAATTGACCCTTACAATGTACCAGGTATGTTGCTGCAAATTAGGAGGTAGTAATACCAGTAACAATAATAATAACAGTACAACAGAAACTACCTCCCGAATAGTGCAGGATCATTTCTTTTTCACTCCTATTGTACTCAGAATATTTTGGAATTTCTTTTCCTTTGCTAGTGTCATCTCAAAATATGATGTTGAGAAACATATTATCTACATATAAATCAAGTCAACAAAATAATATGTATACTCAGACAAATTTCAATATTTGGGTCTTATCTATACTTTGTTTCAAAAGTCAGAATAATCCATAGCCCCTAATCATTTGACTTTCAATTACTAGTTTAATTACTGAACATAGCAAGAAAGGTACATGATCCAAAACATCCCATAATCCGAAACTGGTTTGTAGTTTGGGTTTGAAATGGTTTTTGTAAATAGAAAACATGATTTAAAGAAGGAACTATAAACTGGAGTCACAGAAGCTGAATTTGACATGTACTTCCATATTTGGGATTTCATTGTTACTGTTGTTTACATTTACTGTCCTACACAAAGTTTGTGTTTTTTAATACAGATTTTCGTGTATGTGGACATGTTATGCTCTCTTCTGTTTACCAGAGGCCCCATGCCTGATCACATTCATAAAACTCAATCCCAACTCTAAGTAAATGAGGCTGATTTTCATATGAGGGTGAACACTGGCCCCATCACATTAGAATCAATCCCTGTACGTGTCTCCACGCATGTGTAAAACCCTGGCAGATGGACCAGGGTGGGAGAAGGCAGGTACCCACCCAATTAGCAGGATCTCAGGAGCCAAAACTGCCCCTCACTGGAGCTACATGTTTTAGTCATTTTGCTCCCACATCCCGAATGTCCTCGGTGCACAATCATGAATTGAAAACTCAAGGAAGAGCATAAGTGAGAGAAAAACACACAAGAAAACATTATTTAACCTATTTTCTATTTACGGAAATGTTTCATGCTCAGAGTTTAAGAACCTGTAACTGTAATTTCAATTTTCACAATGCTTTTTGCCAAGAAATTCAATTCTCACAGACATGAATCATTAGAACTAATCCTGCCAGAGAAAAATAGTACATGAATTGTGTTCCCTGTTCACAGTTAGGAGAATGAGGTCAATTATATTTTTCCTTTAGCCTTAGACCAATTAGAGAAATTGGTCCATCCTCTCTCTAAAATAATCCATCAGCATTGGTTTAATACAGAGAAAATAACAGTTGACTGAAGGTTACACAACCAGCTGACACGTGCTCTGCCTCCTGTCGTAGGTTATGTCCATGCATTACATCAACCTGTTACCCAGCTTCTCTTTGCCTCCACTTCAGGACCTACCTCATTCATTCCACTAAGCCCATAATCAGGTCCAGCCCAGGGAATTATCATGAAGCAAGAAAATGTCATAGGTGTCTTCTCCCTCATTGCTGCCTTGATGTTACTTTATTGCCTGATGATGCCCCCACGGCCCTATTGTGTGACACCCTGGGAGGCCCACCCTCCTCAAACAACCACTCATCACCCACTGCTCTCTGTCCCGCTCTCTCCAATCCCAGCTCTCTGAGCCATGGCACTTTCTGGTTGACAGCACCTACTTTCATTGAGTAGCTTGTTGTGAAATTGCTTTGGGGGCACTGTAATTTGGGGCTTTTAAGTATATTGTCTAATCTAAAAGAACAGCTCTTTGGATAAAAATTAACAGAAGCATTGCAGGCTGGGTGGGAAATAACAGAGAACAGGGAAAGGCCTATAGTACTTCCAAATCATACCATGCTTTGCCACTGCTTACAGCAAGTTACCTCAGAGTAAAAGATTTGCTTCATTGTAGACACATTTAGTCATTTCAAATGAATTATACAAATCTAAATTTTGGCATGCTCTACGTTACAAATCTTTGTGAGAACCAGACAGTTACCCAGGTGTGTTTCCTGTTACTTTTAGGATCTGGAGGTGGTCAGAATGGAGGTGTGTTGGCTAAAACTTTATGTGATGCCATCTGAGTAAATATAAGCAGGTAAATAATCACTTCTTTGTCTCAGCTAGAAGTCAAAGAAATGTGTTTAAACCCTTGACTTCCTCACACAGCATCCTTCCACACTGTTACATTGGGTTGTAGCTTGTGGAAAAGTTGCATTCTTAGGTATTTTTAGCTCACTACCATTTGCCCTCCCTCACAAATTATGTCTTTGTTTCATTCTTCAACATTCAGTTTTCCATCTCCAGCATGCTCTCCCCAAGAGCCTTGCAGTGTGCCATCCCTCCCCTTGGAGAACCCACATGAGCACCAAAAATGAGATTGGCTCACCTTGACATTTTATTGTTGTCTGGCATTTCCCCTATATCTTCCTCAGTATGTCACATATGTTTGTAACTGAGGCCAAGAAAGTTTTCTGAAAAGAGAGGGAAGGAGGGGACGATGGTAGAAGAGGAAGAAAGGACCAAAAAAGGGATAAAAATTCTTATTTCTGTTTTAGGTAAATTATTTAGACAATAATCCATCTCTCTAGAAAGAGACAAAAGATAGGCAGCCCAAAGTCAGGTGAATTTCTACACGTGCATGAGAAATATTCACCTAAGACTGGAATAGGTCTAGTATGTGTCCCTCAGTCAAGCTGGTGGCGTCTGGCAGAGGTCTACAACAGTGCTTGTCAGACTTGTGTGAACAGAAGAATCCTGAAACGGCATTAGGGATTTTGATTCAGAGATCTGGATTTAATTCCAGGAATCTCAGTTTTTAACAACCACCCATAATGATGCTGACCCTGTTCTAGAGAAGGAATATTTCAAAGTTGCAGGCTATTTCATCAAAATCCCCACTGCTCTCCTTGGCCCTTCGAGAATTCAGAGTGAGGAGTTCCAGAGGTGAGTGTGCCTACTGAAAGAGTGCTGCACAGAGAAGCAGCACATATTTGAAGATTCTTCTTAATTTAAAGAAGAGCTATCTTGAACCAGTCATGCTCCATAAATAAAGCAGACTTAAATATTATACCCCCAAAAGGAAAGATTCCAACCTCAGAAACAGTTGTCGTCCACTCACCAAATGAACTGAAATGATTATAGACAGCCCAGGCCAGATATATAATGTGGGTGTTAAGATTCTGTTTAAAAAACCAATGTGGCAAGGCATGGAATTTCTAGGCTGAGAGCCACTTGTGTATACCGTTCCTCAATTTGCATTCTGGAGAAACCCAAAGTTTGTTTACTGCAGGTGCAAATCTCACACTGCAGCGAAACTTGCACATTCCACAGCGTCTGAGCTGATATGTTGCCCCGCCTGCCCTGCACCTCCCCTTTTCCACTCTAGCTACTTCCTTGAAGGTCTGATTCAGATTAACTGTAACCATTTAGAGCTCGCTTACTAAAAGTTCCCATGCCGTCTGATAACCCTGCAAACTCTGAAACAATCAGTAGTTAATATCCTCAAATGTTCATGATACAACAAACTTGTGGCAAAAACCATTTTTCATTTCTCAAACACCCTCTTTCAGTCTGTTGGGGTAGGAATGATGTTTATGGCCATTTGATGGTCTTATGCACAAAGAAATCCAAACTGGCTAAGGCAAAAACATTGGAATGCGGGCAATAGTAGCATTTCCATCTTTAGCTAACAGAATGGCCTGATTCAATCATTTTGGGTTGTGTCAACCACTACTTGAAATTTAAGTTTTTCACCCAACATTTATTTCTATCACATGAGAAAGTGTTGTAGATGGACACGAACTACTAGTACATAATATAAACTACTATTCTTTTTGTCTCTGAATCTACACATGCAATCACTTCAGAGCTGATCTTTTATTCCTAAAACTTGCAAACCTGATACAATGTTAACTTATAACAATCCAGCCTGGTGCTTACTTAGGAGTAAAAAGTTTTCCTCTTTACTTTCATCCACAAGACTTTCTATTCTGACAGCACTTGACTTCATCCCTAATTGATCTTGAACTGGCAGGAATTAAAAGGCTCTCCCCAAATGAGAAGTGCCATGAAAATAGGCACCTTTCATCTTTGGAGGCAAAGGAGCCCTGTGCCACATGGTGGGGTGGCAGTTCCTTTGATCAACATTTCTTTGTTCCAGCCCAGAAACTGAGTCAGCCTACCAAGAATAGCAATACAATAGAGAAGCCAGTATCCCAATGGAACCAACAGTAAGCAATGATTGGGAATTTCCATCAGAGCATCTTAATCCACTAGCATGCGTTGTCACCATGAGCTCCACTAGGCCCATTAAAATGACTTTAGGTCACCTCCACTGAGCCTGCCCATTCACTCCAAAACAATTATCCTAATCCCCTTAGCAGACCCAATCCCTTAACACTTATGAAGTGCCCTCCTATGCAGGGTGCTGACATTTTCCAACAACACTAGCCTCTTTGAAATGCCAATCAAAAGTCGTTCTTGTTAAAATACACGACCCTCTCTGTAAGTATAAACAGACCTCCATACATCATCACCACCACCGTCATTAAAAAGCACTTACAGAACACCCACCTGCGTGTGATGCTGTGCTGCTGGGCCCAGAGCAAACAAGTGCTCCAAGTGCTGACCTCGGGAAGGAGTGGTTACAAACCTGCCACTTCAAGGTTCTTCTGCTGCTTATTTAGCACAGACTGTGCCCAGGGGCATGGGCCTGCAGCAGAGCATTTCTGGTGGCTGGGTAATTGCCCCAAGAGGATTAATTAGCTGCTCGGCAGAACAGGTTTTGGAACAGTAGTGTGTAAGTGACAAATTCACCGTTAACGTTTTACCAAAAGGCTACTTCCCAAACTTAAGCTTCCACTCCCTAGTATTTGACACCTTGGGTCTGCAGGGGCTGATCCTGAAGAACCTTTCATAGTTTTTGTCCTTCTCTGACATGCTGTCATCTTTTTGACTATTCACTGCTAAGGAGAAAAGGGTCAATAGAGTCAACAATAGCCCTACATCATGCTGCTACCTAGCAAGCCCAGGTCAGAAGATGTAGGTTTAGCTATCACTCCCCCATGCATGGGTCAGGAGGTAATTTGGAGAAGCCATTAGATGTACTGGGCTTCATTTTTCTCCCATGTAAAATGGGAACTGTGCCATGTTATCAAGAGGTATTTTGAAGGTTAAGTAAAACAATATGTGGTGGAAGTACAATGGTTGGGACTTAGTGGTTGGAGGCTCATCCTGCTCAACTCTTAGACAAGACTATTGACTAAGACCAGGGAGGCTTCTGAGAGGTAGAGCTTTGACAACACCTTTACAGAAGTTAACCAGAGAATAAGTGTGAGAGCTGCAGCCAGGGAAAGCCACATGAGAAAGGAACAGACATGTAAGTTAGCAAAAGTCATCCATGGAGAAGAATTAAACTGCCTGGAAAAGAGGTGCTTCATTGGAAAGTAAGGAGAAGAGAGGGTGAAAGTGAGAGAGAACCAGAGATAGAGGGGAACTCTTCCACCATCCTTTGCCCATTCATTTTCTTGGCCATGTTCAGACATCAAATATTCATTATTGACCCTATTGCTGATAAGTTTACATGTGTCTTCATGCAAAAAGCTTAAAAGTAAACTCAGAAGAACAATGACCATGAAGAATATGAATCCTGACTCTCACCTATGTGATTCTAGGTTTCTCTCTAGCACCACTTTAACGCCTTTTTGCTGTGTTCTTCCTGAGGGTTGAAGGGAGACATGTGTTTCACATCATTTTTAAACTGGGCATAATGTAAGTAGACACTGAGTTGCTTCAAATCTAGCTCAAAACAAATATGTTTTGACATAGATTTATATGACCTAATTTCCTCCTCCCATTGCAATGGGAAAAATAATTTTTTCCACGACACAAGTTTAATTACTACCCTCTACTTAAGCCATGTATGTATACGCCATGACAAGAAATCAAGGCATTAACAAGAAATATGAAAAGAATACATCTGAATGTGCCATCTTTTCCAATTGAAAGATGTTTGTCTCAAGTAGTTCCACTCAACAGTCTTAACTTCTTTGTGTGTCTTGGTTTCTTATGAAGTAGATGCCCTACCTAAGATGGTAAAATGTCTGCAGATGGACCACTGTGGCTATCTCAGGTCCATTCATGCCCTCCCTGGTGCTCAGTGATAACAGATAACGTAAATGCCAACATTGTGAGCCAGTGCATTTTACCGCTGTATGGCACCATTCATAGACAATAATCCACACAGCCTCTTGCAAATGATTATCTTACCTAAGAAAGGCAAGTGAAGAAACTATGAATCAATGTGGGCTGAGAACATTCATTAACTTCAGACTTCCCTTTCCTGAAGAGGATGAGTGTTCAGCTTAGCTCACCCAGCTCTGATTGAATACCCACATTATTAAGTGTGCCCCATCAGAGCTGACCTACAGAGCTCCAGTTTCTCTGTTGGCAACTGGGAATGGTAGTACCTACCACACAAGGGGGTCAGAAAAATTGAACAAGAAAAAGTATGTAAATATTCTGGAGCCATTCTACCTAAAGCAACCTTTTTAGTTTCCTATCCTACTGCCTTTTAAGAATGTTTATCATAGGTGTCCCTACAAACCTGAAAATGTCTCATTTGTTTACATGTCCAGTTTCCTATGTAAGCTCCAACAGAACAGAAACCTTACTTGTCACATTTAATACCATATATCAAGAGTGGCTACTCACAGTAGGTACTCAAAAACTATTTTTTGATTGCATAGTGGTTGATTAATAAATGACAGATATGTAGATGAATGTACATATGTATACAAATATATTTATAGCTTAAGGTCTATGTATACTCATAATAAAAGATTTTAGTTGATATCATAGTTCTCACTGTATATAAATAAAGAAATGAGTATAGAAAGGTTAGGTAATTTGTGCAATTGCCGTAGTACCAGAGAGTGGTGGTCTTGGATATTGAAACCAGAAATCCACACCAAATCTGTGCTTCTTCTGTCACAGCATGGCTACCCATCCACTAATTTTCTCTTCTCAAGAGATGGCTGCCATTCTTCCTACCATTTTAGACCTGTTGTAGAGTTTTTACTTAATAGCTTGGAACTTCACCCATATTTCCTAATATTTCTGCAGCCCCCTTTCCAGCCCACAATAGCCCATCTGCATGCCCACGCTGAATGTGTGGTTCTCTAGCTCTCATTTTGGTATCTAGCTTTCTGGATGCTACAATTTCTAGCAACCAGCTTCAGCATTCTCAGAGCTTTCATTTAGTTAGCACTTTAAAAATCAGATACTCTTAGCTGTAATCCCCACAGGGTTTAAGCCCCCCAAAGAAACCCTCAGGTTTTCTTATACTGCATGACAAAGAGTTTGAGCCCACACATGCGCCAACCGCTGATGGACTCCACACGGCAGCTGTGCTGCTGAAGGGTGACTGTACATGGGCAAACACTTCCAAGTTGAGCTGCTGAAATGGGGCCTCACAAGTCTTTGACAGTGTTAATTACTGAATCCTCCTGGCCTGCCAGCCAGGCTTCTCCATGGAAGGCCTCACCATGTGGAACTTGCTCCCAGTGGCACTCCCTCTGAGCACACATTTGGCAGCAAGCAGACAACATTTTAAAAGATGTTTTTATTTGCTTTAGCATTTGGTTCATTTTCCCCGCCCCCTTCACTCTGACACTTGGAAACAGAAATATGTTTTTTGTAGTTGTGGCAGAGTTCCACCAGGTTCCTGAATCCTGTGTTTAATGAGATGGTTGCCGGAAGGGAGCCAACAGCTGAGAGCATTGACCTGAGTTTTCTGTTCCGGGTCCTGTGCACACAGATCTACCACACATGGTGGTACAGGCAAGGGCAGGGCACAGCTCCTTGATACCTGAAGCTGCTGGCTAACTTTGGTTCTAGAGTCCTGGGACACAGTATATGCCCCACATGCCTATGTAATACTTTTCCTTCATCAGTGTGTACTGAAGGGAGTCTTAGTTGGGACATGTGTACTTTACTGAAAGGTTTTCTGAAAGAAAAGATTCCACATTACTTTTATGCCCGATTTAACTTGATCCTTCAGTAACCGGAATTTAGCCAGCTATGCTATGAAACATTGCAAATCACAATCATGAGGTCTATAATATGCCATTCATTAGGATGACTCGTTTGGCCTCCACTGTGGGTGTCCTCTTGCTCCACCATAAGACCTTAGGGAATAAGAAAGAGCCAAGCCACAAAAATAGCTGCAATAGAGAGAGCTGTGGTCATAGGGCCAATGCCAACACCAAAGGCATGTACCAACCAAAATGCAGATGTGCAATTTGGCAATGTGACTCGGCATGTAGGCCTTTCAGAGCCAGTGAACCAAGTAGGATGATGAGGGTTTTCATCTTCTAGAACTTGTGCCCATAATTCTAATTGCTAGATTGATTTCTTTCTCCAGGAGATTAGCTGTAACCAGTTACTGTGGACTCACGAAGAAAGGGCATTTTATTCTTTCTTTTCCTTTCGACAGCATAAAGTTTTCAAATAAAGCAGAGGCAGGTACATGTCAGGGCACAAACAGAGTCCAGTGTTTTCTGCCACATTTCAGCTAAAGTGCAACTGCTGGGGAACAGCCTCCATCCAGCAAGTGGAAAGAAAGTCATTTTTCTTGACGATAGTGATTTCAGTTTCCATCAAACAGAATCCCGTCAAGCCTATTACTCCTATACTTTGTATTTTCTACCACATAACTTCCCTACAAAGTTCAGTATCATGGGCTGGATTGTGTCTACCCAAAATTCCTAAGTTGAAGTCCTAACCTTCAGTACCTCAGAATGTGACTTATTTGAAAACAGGGCTGTTGCAAGTGTAACTAGATAGGGAAGATGAGGTCATACTGCAGTAGAAGGGGCCACCTATCCAATATGGTTGGTGTCCTTTGGACATAGAGACACTCACAACAAGGAGAACAGCATGTGAAGATGAAGGCAGTGGATACGATTGCTGCACTAAAAGCCAAGGAATGCCCAAGATTGCCAGCAGTCCAGTAGAAGCCAGGGGAGAGGCCTGGAACAGCTTCTCACTCTCAGCACTCAGAAGGATCCAACCCTGCCGAAATCTTGACCGCAGACTTCGAACCTCCAGACATGAGACAAAACATGTCCATGGTCTCAGCCACTCAATTGGTGGTGTTTGTGAAGACCGCCTTGGTTTTCATTTTGTTGTTGTTGTTGTTTTGTGTATTCCTCAAATTAAAATTTGCAAGTGGAATTTTCTTCACCAGTTTTCTAGGTGTATTTTAGTAAAAAATCTTAGAAGCTGAATATGAACGTCAGAAGTGAGGACATGGTATTACGTTTTCTCAGGTTAGTATACTTTTTGTAGGTGTGTCTCTAGGCACTGTATTTATCACATATTTTTTACTTCCTTTGAGGAAAGGAGACCCAGAGACTCTGAAGTGCAGGCTCCCTGGGACTCAGGCTCTGTGATGCAGGTGTGCATGAGCACCAGGTTTTGCTCTCAGAGATGACACCTGCAAGGAGATGCAGGAAGCAGGGCCTAGCAGAGGAGAAACTCAGCTGTAGTGTGGTTGCAATAGAAGGATTAGATGATGAGTGCCAATTGTAGCCTCAAATCGGCTGAAATGGTGCAAACTATACATAGTTTGTCTCCCTAATTTCCTATGAATTTTCTCAAGGCAAAACACAAACTAGAATTTAGCTGGGGAAGTTCCCAGGTGGGCTAAAATTTTCATACTGGGAATAGGCACTCAAGCAGTGCGAGGAATGAGAAGTAGTGGCTATTGTGGTTGTCACCCAATCCCATCTTCAGATGACAGTGGTGATGGCTGCTGAAAGCTAACAGCTGAGTCCCTTCCTAAGATTGGCCTCAGTGGAAGCCAGTTACCTCACCATAGGGCACACCCCACTTGGGGGATAGCCTACATCCAAGGAGCAAATTGTAACCAGGTGGCGGTTATAACTCAAAGTTCAATGACATCTTGCTGTGTCCTTTGGTGGAAACACTCCCCCTTTGGGGTTATGGACTTCTAGACCCACAATGCCCAGAGTTGCAAAGACAGAAAGCATAAATTCTACAAGTGTATCTATGGGAATAATCCAGGCCAATTCTGATATCACTTTTGTTTTTTACACCCAGGTATTTTATCAATTGGTACATAAGACCATCTAATGGATATTATATACTGTACCCTGGAGGCTGAAGCACCCTCCTTGCTGTACCTTCTCCAAACTGGCACCTCAACATCTCTTTGAAAATGCTGTTTGTTTCGTCCATCAAGCCAGTAGCTTCTGAGAAGTGCAGTGTTATGATGAGTATGTCCATGGTCATGGTGGTCTCTCTTTTGCCATAATTAGTCCAACATGATATCATGCATGGCCCTGTGTTGGTGGGTCACATGCTGCTTGGGTATGGTGCACACTAAAGCCCTGGGAGTAGGAAACCCATTGCACAGTCACCATGTGCTAATGCTAGTCAAGATAAACTATTTCTGCTTTTAATGTAGAATCATTCTGTTATGAAGTGGCTAGTTGATCTTCTTAGGGATGTTGCCAATATTGAGGGCTCAGTGTTGGTCTCAGTCACTAGCAGGTTGGAGAGTAAGCAGTAGCAGCAGCTAAACCAGCTTTGGTGAGTGGAAGCTTTCAGTGCTGAGTCCATATAAAGCTCCAATCCCTGCCACAATAGCTACTCAGTTCGTAAGTCAATTGTATAAGCACTGAGACACCTGGTGACCCAGACCTGATCCCAAATATCGCTTTCACTTGCAAGAAATCACTATTGGGTTTGTCTCACTTTATGACTTTGTGCATTTGACAGGACTCAAACCATGATGGGAAGCCTGGTCACAAGGTCACTTCATGCCCTATCATCTTGTTACCAGAACAGAAGCATGTCAGGAGCTATTTTTCAAATTGTCTATATTTTTCTGGTGTAGATGGTCTATCTTTGCTCTCAAAACATACAGGTTTACACTGTGGTTCTCCTACTGTGACTTGCCATAAGCTTCATAAAGCATCTTTTTTTCTACCACAATACTCTATTACTAAACTATATACTCTGTATCATACCGTAGAATGTGCAGGTCTTATGGTTCAAGTAACAGCATTACTTGCAATGCAACCTAGACCTGCTACAGATCTTGCCTGCCAGGGTTCCACTCAAACCATGGCAACTGTTAAATGGACTGGAGTTTCTCCCATGTGTAGTATATACTGCTTTCTGAATGCAAGGAGGTCTACCAGGCATTTTATTTTCTTCTTGGTGTTGAGAGGTGCATGAAGCAATAATTGCTCTTTTACTTTCAGGGGGATGCTCCTGCATGCCCCACTGATATCTAAAACTTTACAGACATGGCTTAACCCTGAATCTTTCTAGGGTTTGTCTTTCACTCCCTGGAGCTAAAATATCTAAAATATTTGCTACATTTTGCTACTCTCATTAAATTAATATAATGCTTTTGATACAGTGGGCCAGTTTAATATTCTGTGATATCCAGATAGCTGTGTCCTTTGGACTAATTATGATAGAAGGTTGGAAGTGAATTAGCACAGTCTTAGGACAAGACTGCATATTTATATTTTTGTCTGTTCCATGTGAAGACAGACTGCTTCTCATGCTCTTTCCTGGTAGAGTTTGAAATAAACGCATCTGCCAGCTCAGTGGCTGTAGACCATGTCCTAAAGCTGTGTTACTCTGTGCCTGTAAAGACACTACATCTGACAAAGGAGCTCCTATCAGGACGACTGAGTGCTGGGCTGAGTGTTCAGTGGCCCACTGTCATTCTCTGGTACACTTGGGAAGTTTTCATTGACAAGACTGATAAATTAAACGGGAATGTGATGGGGACCACCATTTTTGCATACTTTAGGTCCTTATGGGTAGCACTAATCTCTGCCTTTCCACCAAGATGCATTATTTTTTATTTCCTATATTAGCTAGAGGGGAAGACACTTTCACCTTAGACCCTGTGTTCATAGTACTTGATGTGATCTAGGTATTCCCTTCTTCCTAGTGTATGATTACCCAAGAATATGGCTTAAACGTTTTTTGTAGGGGGAGGAGGTACTGGGGAATCTTTACACACTTGAGGAGTTGTAGGGTCCTTCTTCCTGGGAACTTGGTATCTTAGTACATGAGCTCTGACTTGGAAAACTAAGTCAATTCAGTAAACTGCACAATAAATCAGGATTCTGTTGGAATTACTGCCCACAGCTTTCTGATATTTTATTTGCATACACTAAGGTGACTATCCACCTATCTCATCCCTGGGTTCTATTAAACATCTCCACATTTTATGCATCTCAGACACCCTACACTGCCACACTGACTGTGTCCTCATTATACCTGCACATATTTTGCAGAGATACCTGGCCTCTGTAATTTTGGGATTCTGTTGTTTGCACTGCTCTCAGGGAAACCAGTTCTATAGCAGCATCTCCTATGATCATCCATTCTCTTCAAAGTTTCAGATGATGCAAGTGACCCCACCAACACTACTACTTACCCTGAAGCAAGTGGCGTAGACCCTGGGCCTACCCATGGGACAATCAGATGGAATACTGGCCATATGCAGTATTTCACTTAGCATGATTGCTTCTGTCAGCCATTGGACCCCTTCTTCCACCATCCACCATAGGAACCTTGGTTTCCTACTTTATTTAGTGTAGCTTTCCTTTTTCTAAGCCTATAGCATGATCATTGTGTGGATAGTCTAAACTGTATCACTGAAAACTTCTCTCATATCAACAGCTCCTCCATTATCCAACTTCATGTCTTCACCCCTTAATCCCAGCACCCTGAAGAGTCAGTTACTATCTCCACTACATTTTGACTTGGTCCTGAATTGTTTTATAGTATGGTCTTTCTCTATCAGACTCAGCACTTTTGTGCTTGAGTTATGTTGTGACATAAAAGTAGTTAGTGTTTTCATGGCCAATGGAAAAAGTAGGGCTAGATCCTGAGAGGAGTGTATATTGCCTTGCAAGATGGAGACCAATGCATCATTTTCAAGCAAGAGGGAAATGTATCTGTTACAGGGAAGGGTGTAGCACTTTTGCAAAGCATTTAGAGTCATCTAAGAATTCAAGATTTTTAAGTTCACTGCCCTAGATCCCCCTGTTGAACTTCAGGCTCTCACTATGTTAATCAGGAGCTTGAACTTGGTGTAGCATACATTCTAGAGTTGAAAATTCAGTCTTCTCTGGATCTCTAATATAATTTTAGTAAACTTCCATGCCTGATTCTTAGCTTTCTCTGCTTCTAGTTGCATGAGTGCTTCTGCATATACTCTCAAAGAGTTCCTCCAACTTTCATACCTTTACCTTAAATTGGTGATTTATTACCATTATATTTTATCACTTTTCTCCAATGTGTCAGTCCCTAGAAAGAGCCTTTTGATTCTATAGTCCCTATGATCACTATATCCCCCAAACTATTCAAATACTTGGAATATTTCAATAACCAAAGCATTTACTTTAACCAATATCCCATCTGAGTTTACCACTGGTAAAATTTTTAACAATTGCATAGCTATTGAATACTAAGGTTATCAACAAATCACTGTCTTAATCTGCTTGTGCTGCCATAACAAAATACCTTGGAGGACTTCAAGTCAAGATGGAGGAGTTGGGAAATGCTGTGCTTGTCTCCTTCCATGACCACATCAGAATTACAATTAAATTATAGAATAATCACCCTTGAGAACCACCTGAGGACTTACTGAAGAGAAATCCTAAAACTAACATATAAAGAAGTCAAGTTGAGACTGGTAGGAGGGCCAAAAATGCAAAACAGGCTGTTCCCACACCTCTATATTGTAGTTAAGAGTCAGGAGGGATATCTTGGCTGAGGAGGTCCCCCCTGAAGAGAAAGGGTTCCCAGCCCCACACTAAGCTCCCCAGCCTGAAGCACCAGTGCAGGGAATAAGAGTTTCCATAATATTTCTGTGAAAATCAGCACAGATTCCATCCAGGTGCAACAGAGGGCTGCTGTAGAGCCAGGCATCTTCTTAAAGGGCCCAAGTATAGATCACTCACTCACAAACCTTGTTCTAAGCTCTGTCAAAGGAACAGCAGCCAGTGAAATTAACAACAAACTGACAGTAACCAGAGGGGAGGTGGGAGGGTATAATGGAGGGAAAGAGGGGAAGTGTTGTCAAGATCATATAATCATATATAAAGAACACATGAACAAAACCAAAGAGGGCAGGGTCAAGGGTGGGAAGTGGGGATGGCTGGTGTGAGGGGAGTAGTGGGGAGGAAATGGAGACAACTGTATTTGAAAAATAATTTGAAAACTGTTAAAAAAGAAGAAGAAGAAGAAAAAGGAACAGCTGCTTAAGGAGCACCAGGGACATGGAATTGAATTGAATGGCTTCAGAGTGAGGGCTGGAGAGGCAGCTCTCTCCAGGGCAGCAGTGCTGGCAGGTATCATTGTTCCTTTGTTGAGATTTTTTATCTAGCCAGCTGGCAGGTTCAGTCAGGTGCCAAATCTGACTCTCCATTAACTTATCTAACACTGCTTGCCCAACCCTCGTGATTTCCTTAGACTGCATCTTACCCAAATCACTCGCTAACCTCAACCCCTTTTAGTGGCTACTCCTCGCAAACAGCTGGCCTCAGCCCACACTGGGGACTTACCTAAAGTCTCCTGATGGTCCACAAACCCCACCACTGGTTCCAGTGTGTCTTTGTACCTCTTGCTAAGCAGCCCCAAACACAACACTAGTAGCAGCCAGGTTCAGTTTTCAGCACCTCTCCCAGGTACTTCCAAGCCCAGCCCATCAGCTACCAATTGAAGACTACTTTGAAATTCCTCTCAGCTGGCCCCAGGCCAGGCATAGGCAGCAGCTGATCTTGGCATACACCAGAGCCTTTCCCACCCCTCAAAACCCCAGAACAAATATACCCAGTGGCTGGCTTTTGACCACACCAGAGCACCAGTCAATTAGCTCCAGAAATGACAAACCCAAAGGGTAGATTCAGGAGGCACAGGAGCCCTGCTAAAGCAAATCACACTTTTGGGGGTAAGCCTCCTAGAATATCTTGTCCTCTCTAGTCACAACCAGTCTTCACAGCCAGCAAGCCTGAAGGTCAATACTATCTACATATGTGCCAGGAGCAATCAAGGCTCAACTAAAAAGGAGAGCATATACCACCTAAATAAGGAACACTCCAGGAGTACCCAGCCCAAATGACCAGGAAGACTATGCCACTGGTCCCACAGGAAAGCTAATATTAATATAAAAGGTCATCCAGCCAAGATTGGGAGATACAGCAGGTTTACCTACTACATAGAAATAAACACAGAATGGCAGCCAAAATGAGGAGACAAAGAAACATGCCCCAAGAATACGACAAAACTCTAGAAAAATAACTAAGCAAAATGAAGACAAGTAATCTGCAAGATAGAGTTCAAAACACTGGTTATAAGGATGCTCAATGAAGTTAGGGGAAGTATAGATGAACTTAGGGAGAACTTAGAAAAAGAAAGACACATTAAAAAAGTCAGAAATGAAGACTACAATAACCGAAATGAAAAATATATTAGATAGAATCAACAGCAGATTAGATGAAGCAGAAGATCAAAGCAATTTAGAAGGCAAAGCAGTGGAAAGCATCCAATCAGAATAGCAAAAAGAAAAAAGAATTTAAAAAATGAGGATAGTTTAAGAGACTTCTGGGACAACATTAAGAGTAACAAGATTTGAATTATAGAGATACCAGAAGGAGAAGAGAGAGAGCAAAGGATTGAAAATCTATTGGATAAAATAGTGACTGAAAACATCCCTAAAACATCCCTTCATCCATCTGGTGAAGGAAATAGACATACAAGTCTAAGATGCATGGAGAGTCCCAAACAAGAAAAACCCAAAGAAGCCCACCCAAAGACACATCACAATTAAAATGCCGAAGGTTAGAAGACAAAGAGAGAATCTATTGATGAACATAAAGGAAAAGATCAATAGTATAGTCACGGCAGTGGACCTTAACACCCCATTGACATTAATGGAGAGATATGCTAGATAGAAAACCACAAGGAAACAGCAACCTTAAATGAACCCTTAGATAAGATAGATTTAATTGATTTTTTTTTAATTTCACCCAAAAGCAGCAGAATGTACATTCTTTTCAAGCCAACATGGAACTTTTTCCATGATAGACCACATGTTAAGCCACAAAAGAAGTCTCAATAAATTTAAAAAGACTGAAATCATATCAAGTTCCTCTCCAATCATAATGGTATA
Organism: Tonatia bakeri; assembly: GCA_004024845.1. NCBI lineage: Eukaryota > Metazoa > Chordata > Mammalia > Chiroptera > Phyllostomidae > Tonatia > Tonatia bakeri. The sequence continues at coordinate 41,058 of PVIA01003849.1, read as the reverse complement.
AAACTAAAAATCAATTACAAGAGGAAAACTGAAAAATTCACAAACACATGAGGGCTAAATAGCATGCTACTAAATATTGAATGGGTTAACAAAGAGAGCAAGGAAGAAATAAAAAGATACCTTGGGACACATGAAAATGAAAACACAATGACCCCAAATCTATAGGACATAGCATGGTACCAGCATAAAACCAGAGACCTAGGTTACTTCAGCAGAATAGAAAGCCCAGAAATAAACCCACACCTACATGGTCAATTAATCTATAACAAAAGAGACAAGAATATACAATGGGGTAAAGACAACCTATTCAATAAATGATGTTGGAAAAAAACAAACAGATACATACAAAAAATTAAACTACTTTCTTACACCATACACACACAAAAAAAACCCATAAACACACAAAAAACCACAAACAACAATCAGTTAAAGACTTAAGTGTAAATCTTAAAACCATAAAACTCCTAGAAGAAAATGTAGATCATAAACTCTTAGTATTTTTTTTTAATATGTCTCCTTGGGTGAGGGAGACAAAGAAACAAGCAAACTGCTATATCAAACTGAAAAGTTTTTGCACAGACAGGAATCCATTGAAAAACTGAATGGAATGGAAGAACATTTTCTCCAATGATACACCCAATAAAGGATTAATATCCAAAATATATAAGAAAATCACACAAGTTAACACCAAAATTATAAAAAATCCCATTAAAAAATGAACAAAGGACCTGAATAAACATTTGTCCAAAGAGGACAAACAGAGGGCCATTAAGGATGCTCAATGTCACTAATCACCAGAGAAGTGCAAACTAAAACCACAATGAAATATCACATCACACCTGTCAGAATAGCTATCAACAATAAGTCAACAAACAATAAATGTTGGCGAGGATGTGCAGGAAAAGGAACCCTTGAGCACTGTTGGTGGGAATGCAGATTGGTGCAGCCACTGTGGAAAACAGTATGGAGATTCCTCAAAAAATTAATAATGGAACTGCCTTATGGCCTAGAAATCCCACCTCTGGGTATTTATCTAAAGAAATCCAAAACCTAATTTAAAAATTATATGCACCCTTATGTTCATCGCAGCATTATTTAAAATGGGACAAGATATGGAAGCAACCTGAGTGTTTATTGAGAGAAAAATTGAATAAAGATGTACATATATGCAATGGAATATCATGCAGCCATAAAAAAAACAAAATCCTACTATTTGCAACAACATGAACAGCATAATATGGGTGTATTATGCTACTTAAAATAAGTCAGAGCAAATATCATAGGATTTCACTTACACACTGAATCTAAAAAGTGAAACAAATCAGAAACAAACTCATAGATACAGAGAACAAACTGATGGTTGCCAAGTGAAAGGGCATTTGGGGGGCTTGATGAAAAGGGTGAAGGAATTAAGAATTACAGATTGGCAATTACAAAATAGTCATGGAGATCTAAATTACAGCACAGGGAACATACACAATAATATTGTAACAAGTATGTACAGTGTCAGATAGGTTCTAGACTTAATCAGGGGGTCATTAAATAAGTTATGTAAATTTCTAACCACTATACTATACACCTAAAACTAATATAATACTGAATGTCAATTGTTATTGAAAAAATTATATTTTTATTTATTTATTTATTTTTATTTTTTAGAAAATTTATCTCTTTATTAAAAGCCAGAGTTATTGTGTTTTCTTCTTCTGGCAGATAATTTTTTTTTATTGTTGTTCAAATGCAGTTGTCTCCATTTTCCCCCTACCACTCCCCCCAACCCCAGCCATTCCTACCTCCTACCCTCAATCCTACCTGCCTTTGGCTTTGTCCGTGTGTCCTTTATACATGTTCCTTGAAAACCCTTCCTGTTTGCCCCCATTATCCCCTCCCATCTCCCCTCTGGTTACTGTCAGTTTGTTCTTAATTTCAATGCCTCTGGTTATATTTTGCTTGCTTGTTTGTTTTGTTGATTAGGTTCCACTTATAGGTGAGTTCATATTGTAGTTGTCTTTCACTGCCTAGATTATTTCACTTAGCATAATGCTCTCCAGATCCATCCACGCTGTCACAAAGGGTAACAGCTCCTTCTTTCTTTCTGCTGCATAGTATTCCATTGTGTATATGTACCATAGTTTTTTGATCCACTCATTTACTGACGGGCACTTAGGTTGCTTCCAACACTAGGCTATTGTAAGTGATACTGCTATGAATATTGGGATCCAAAGGTTCTTTTAAATTGGTGTTTCAGGATTCTTAGGGTATAGTCCCAGCAACGCAACTGCCAGGTCAAAAGACAATTCCATTTTTAGTTTTCTGAGGAAATTCCATACTGTTCTCCACAGTGGCTGCCCCAGTCTGTATTCCCACCAACAGTGCACTATGGTTCCCTTTTTTCCACAACCTCCTCAGCACTTGTTTTTTGATTTGTTTATGATGGCCATTCTGACTGGTGTGAAGTGGTATCTCATTGTGGTTTTAATTTGCATTTTTCTAATGTGTAGTGATGCTGAGCATCCTTCTGTATGTCTGTGGGCACTCTGTAAATCCTCCTTGGAGAAGTGTCAGTTCAGGTCCTTTTCCCATTTTTTAATTGGATTGTTTGTCTTCCTGGAGTGGAGTCATGTGAGTTCTTTATATATTTGGGGGATCAAACCCTTGTCTGAGGTATCATTGGCAAACATATTTTCCCACATAGCTGATTCCCTTTTTGTTTTGCTGAGATTTTCTTTAGCAGTGTAGAAGCTTTTCATTTTGATGTAGTCTCATTTCTTTATTCTTTCCTTTATGTCCCTTGCTCTAGGGGACATATCGGTGAAAATATTGCTGTGTAGAATATCTGAGATTTTCCTGCCTATATTTTCCCCTAGGACTTTAATGGTGTCACAACTTATATTTAATCTTTTATCCATCTTGAGTTTATTTTTGTGTATAGTGTAAGTTGGTGGTTGAGTTTCATTTTTGTGCACGTAGCTGTCCAGTTCTCCCAACACCATTTTTTGAAGAGGTTATTTTTATTCCATTTTCTGCTTCTGCCCTTTTGTCAAATATTAATTGACCATAGAGGCATAGGTTTATTTCTGGGCTCTGTATTCTGTCTCATTGATATATGTGTCTGTTCTTATGCCAATGCCAGATTATTTTGATTACAGTGGACTTCTAATACACTTTAATATCAGGTATTGCGATCCCTCCTACTTTGTTCTTCTTTCTCAAAATTGCTGCAGCTATTCACGGTCATTTATGGTTCCATATAAATTTTGGAAATGTTTTTCTGTATCTGTGAAACATGCCATTGATATTTTAATAGGGATTGCATTTAATCTGCAAATTGCTTTGGATTGTATGAATATTTTGATGATGTTAATTCTTCCAATCCAAGAACATCGTGCATGCTTCCATTTGTTTATGTCTTCCTTAATTTCTTTCTTTCCCAAAGAAGCAAAATATACATTCTTTTCAAATGCACATGGAACATTTTCAAAGATAGACCACATGGTAGGACACAAAACAAGCCCCAACAAAATCAAGAAAATTGAAATCATATCAAACATCTCCTCAGACCACAGGGCTTGAAACTAGAAACCAACCTTCAAGGAAAAAATTAAAAAACACTCAAGTTCATGGAGATTGAGTAGCATGCTATTAAACAATGAATGGGTTAAGAATGAGATCACGGTAGAAATCAACACGTTTCTGGAAACACATGAAAATGAACTCACAACCATCCATAATTTATGGGACACAGTGAAGGTGGTCCTGAGAGGGAAGTTCATAGTGATACAGGACTACCTAAAAAACATAAAAACATTTCAAATAAACAACCTAACCCTAATCTACAGGAACTGGAGGAGCAACAACAAACTAAGCCAATAGCAAGAAGAAGGAAGGAAACAACCAAGATTAGAGCAGAATTAAATGACTAAAAAAACAATTCGAAGGATCAGTGAATCCAGGAGCTGGTTCTTTGGAAAGATAAACAAAATGGAAAAGCCTTTAAGCAGATTCATCAAGAAAAAGAGAGAGAACCCAAATTAAAAAATCAGAAATAAAAGAGGAGAGATTACAATTTATACCACAGAAAATACAAAGGATTGAAGAAATTACTATGAAGAACTATATGCCAAGAAATTTGAAAGCCTAGGTGAAATGGACAAATTTCTAGAAAAATATAATCTTCCAAAACTTCATCAAGAAGAAGCAGAAAGCCTGCACAGAAGAATAACAGTTGATAAAATCAAAGCAGTAACTAAAAAACTCCCAGCACACAAAAACCCTGGACTGGATGGTTTCACAGGAGAATTTTACAAAGCATTTAAGGAAGAACTAATTCCTATCTTTCTAAGACTATTAAATCCAAAAAGAGGGAAGACTTCCAAAGTATTTTTATGAAGCCAGGATCATCCCATCCCAAAACCAGATAAAGACACAACAAACAAAGAAAACTTCAGGCCAATATCGCTGATGAACATAGATGCTAAAATCCTCAACAAAATACTGGCAAACCATATCCAGCAATACATTAAAAAGATCATACACCATGACCAAGTGGGATTCATCCCAGGGATGCAAGGATGGTACAATATTTGCAAATCAATAAATGTAATACATCACATAAGCAAAAGGAAAGACAAAAATCACATGATCATATCAATAGATGTGGAAAAAGCATTTGATAAGGTACAGCACCCATTTATGATAAAAACACTCAGTAAAGTGGAACAGAGGGAGCATACCTCAACATAATAAAGGCCATATAAGACAAACCTATAGCCAACATCATACTCAATGGGCAAAAACTGAAAGCTTTCCCACTAAGATCAGAAAGAAAACAAGGATGTCCACTTTCACCACTTCTATTCAACATAGTATTGAAAGTCCTAGCCACAGTAATCAGACAAGAAAAAGAAATAAAATGCATTCAAATTGCAAAGGAGTAAGCAAAACTGTCATTATTTGCAGATGACATGATAGTGTACATAGAAAATCCTACAGTCTCTACAAAAAATCTACTTGATCTTATAAGTGAATTTGGCAAGGTAGCAGGATACACAGTCAATATTCAGAAATTGAAGGCATTTTTGTATACAAACGAAGAAATATCCAAAACAGAAATCAGGGAAAAAATTCCATTTACTATAGCAACAAGAAAAATAAAGTACCTAGGAATAAACCTAACCAAGGAGTTGAAAGACCTGTACTCAGAAAACTATACAACACTGATAAAAAAAAAATGTAATTGAAAAAAAATACAATGGACTGGGTGACTTAAACAACAGTAAAAACATTTATATTCTTACAGTTCTGGATTCTGGAAATCCAAGATCATAGTGCCAATATCATTCTCTTCCTGGCCTGCAGACAGCCACTTTCTTGACGTATCTTCACACGGTGAAGATAAGGAGAGATCTCGCTCTCTTTTCTTATGAGGCCACCAATCCTATCTTTTTTACTTCATTTAACCTTACTTATCTTCTAAAATCCCTGTCTCCAAATATAGTCACGTTGAGGTTATAGTTTTAACATATGAGTTTTGGGGTCACACAAGGTCCACAGCATCTACCTAACCACTCAAATGGGATCCTGTTCCCAAATCCTATTCTAGGACTTGCTTCCTCAGACTATTATTGGCACTGTCAGTTTCTCCAGGAAACAGACTCTGAGATGCTTAGATTTTCATCCAGGTGATTTATTAGGGGATATTCTTGGGAGCAACACCTGCAGGAGGGTTAAGGAAACAGAACTGAAACTGTCATGCAATAGAATCATCAGTTGCTCCCACAGAGATATCACAGATTGAGGCAAGGGGAATGAACTTTGGTAGGTCTTATAACCAGTCTTTGGATGTGGGCTGGATCCTCAGAAGAGGGGCTAACCTTGTGTGAGGCAGCTTTTTCAGCCAAAGCAATTCCCAGAGGGTCATCTAGCTATCAGCCTCAGCAGCCATTACTCCTAGAAGCTGGGGTAATAAGTATGTTAGTCCTGGAAGAGATCTGGGGGACATACGCAGCACCCAATACCAGAGACAAACAAAACATTTTGGCCAAAGAGTACATGACATGACAAGATTTAATTAATTGTAAAAAACAGAGGCAGGAAGAGGGAGTTATTTTTGTTTAAGTAAACTGCTGAATTTTAAACTGCTTTTCTTCAGTTTTAAACTATCTTTTGAAAATATTTTTGCTTGGTGTGTTTATATTACACTCTAAGGTATGTATGGATGCCACTAAAAAGTGTAAAACATAAAATATTATAAAACATTAATTTTATGCAACATAATATATGATAAATAGATCTGCTCTTAACAAAATTAATTTCTAAAAACAGAAGCTGAAAGCATTTGGAAAATTTTATTATTACTTAATCCTTTGATTTTTTTTAAAAAGGAAACTTAATTTTATGGCTCTTAAACCAGTTCCATCTTCTTAGTGAACAGCCTTGAAAATTAAAAAGTTTAGTAACTGTTTTTTAAGTTTCATTATATATCAATTTATTTATAAATATTATGTGAATTAGCACCCATTCCTAATTTTTGTCATTCAAAATAGCAACATTTACTAAGGTGTAAGTTATTAATATGGAAAAGATTTTGCCAATAACTTAAAAAATATCTTGAATGTTCAAATAATGCTTCAGCAATTATTCTCGGAAACTACAAAACATTCCTCCTATTTGGGTGTGACAACTTAAAAGTACTGTAATTAATTCCAACCTGTTTGGAAAAACCTCAGTCTTCAGTATGACTTAATACTTATGTATAAATGTTATACTAAAGAAGTGTTTATATCTCATTATTTAAGCACCTTTCATTACATAAACATATCTATTCTGAGTTTACTTATAGTGGGAGACAGAAAAAATACACGATCATAATACAGAAAATGAATATAAGAAATAACAAATATCAATCTTCTTTCTGGATATGTTTCATCTTACTTTAAAATGGGACAAATTTAGAAATGTTACTTTAAAATATTCATCAGAAATTCCCAAAAGAATTTATAATATTTAAAACTATTTCTAGTTGACACTTGCCAAATGAGGGAAGCACTTCGACTATTTTTTTTTTCCTTTGGCTGTGGCAAATGCTAGATTGTCTTTGAGTAGGGAACTCTATTTCTGCCCAAATACAAGGAGTATGAGAATTATATGCTATTATAAATATAGCTTACTGTTGACTCATATAATATGACTGGGACCTTCACCAATAACTTTAATAATACATGTTAATCATTCCAAAATGGATCTTGGGGGGAAGAGCACTTTTGTTCTGTCTATAAGAAACCCCTCTTATATAATAGTGGTTCAGAGATAATACATTCAAAAAGAATAACATTAATAAATAACAAAAATTGACCTGGCAATTGAAGTTCTAGTGCAACATTTATCATAATCACTTCACCAGAACTAATTTGTCATATAAGCTTCTTGCATGTATTTTTCCTAAAGCTTTTTTCCATTTGTAATCCCATAGTCTTACATTGTCCAGATAAAGTTAGAGGGACAGGTTCTGGCTTTGGATTTTCCTTTTGTATTTCAGACTTTTCTTTTCTACTCACACTCGTATAACTGTACTTGCAGCCCATACTTCTTTTAAGAACTCTTGATTGGCAATCCAACTGTTCACTCAGTATGATCTAGGCTCCCCCTTCTCTCTTAACCTCCAATTCAGGCAAACCTTTAATGTCTATCAACTCCCTTAGGAATAGCTTTAAAATATTTTTACTATTCTCTGTCCTCACTGCTTCTGCCTTAGCTTACTCCTGCAAGATTTCTTGATTGAATTATTACAATGGTTTCCCAATTATCTTATCTGCCTAAAGTTGTATTCCCTACTCAACTATTTTGCACATTATTTCTAAAATAGAAACCTAATTCTTTTGGTTAAAAACTTTAATGTGACTCCACTGTCTGCAAGAAAAGTACAATGTCTTTGTCCTGGCAGAGAAGGCCCACCATTGCTGGCCCCTGGTTACTCCTCCAACCCACAGCACACCGTCCTTCTCCCATGTGGCACAGTCTTGTGAACACATTCTCCAGATTCTCACACTGCTCAGGTCACAGGACCTATTTCCTTGGTCAGTAATCTCCATTTTGTTGTACCAAATTGGCCAAGTCCTTATAATTTTGATCTTATTTCTTGTAACTTCTTATAAAGTTTGCTCAACCTTCTACTCTAAGGAGGGTCACTATATAATATTTTTTCTGAACTGGGACAATTTGGAGAATGAAAGAGAGTGAGGCTAATATGAAATTATAACAGATTTGGGGGCAAGAGTCATAAACCAGGGCTTTCCTGGGAAAAGTGGAATATATGGTCCCTCACCTACAAATAGAGTTAGTTATTCCTTTTTCCTTGTGCTTCTTACCTGATGTTAGCCACTATCCTAGTACTTATTATATTGTATTGAAACTACTTACAGGTCTCTCTCACCTACCAGACTCTTGAGAATTAAACCCTGTGTTTTATTCATCTTTGTATTAACAAAGCAAATCAGGTCATCAATATATGATATGTGATAGAAGCTCTATAATGGGATTACACAATTAAAGGGACCAAGTTTACTAAAAATGCTCTGCCAAAGTCATATGCCATACTAAATTTTAGATCCCCATTAAACCAGTCCGATGACAGGAAGTTCCATGCACTCATGTTTGGATAATTCTTAGAACCAGGTTGTGGGGACACTGTGAGCAGCCAGGATCAGGAAGGTGTAGATGTGTTGGAAAAACAACACAAAGGAGTAGGTAGTGCCCCAAACCACATATCAAATGTAGGCCAGAAGGAGATGAAATAAGAGTTGAGGTCTTCTCCATAGGAAAGCAAGCTTCAGGTAAAATAGAGGGTCAAAAATCAGAAGAAGGAGTTAAAACAACCAACATGTGGCACTAATGACAAAGATTCCTGATACTTGGGCTGATTTAAACTTGGTCAGATTTGGTGGTGGAACTTGCGGTATGGGGCCCATGATGACAGAGCTTGTGATGATGTAAGTAGACTTAGTTGACAAGTCTACTAGTTGACAGTAGACTCAATTGTACCAATTGACTTGAAATCTATCTATCTATCTAATCTCCCAAATTCAATCTTTAATCAGGTCCATATACATGTGTGTGCAAGCATGTGTGCAAATTTTAGTATGCACACATCTGTTTGTGCTCATCAAATTACATGCTGCATATAAGCAACAAATAATAGTTATTTGATTCATTCATTTAATTCTATAGAATTTAGGTTTTCTTAAATATGCTATTTTTAAATTAGCTTATTTCTAGAAATAAACTAAGCCAAAGACATTATATGTTCTTGCCAATGAAATAAAAGTTTCTTAATAAGGGGTAGGATATTATTTTGATTACTCAAAGTTTTATTGCTTAACTTGAATATCCCCTCTGCAGAGAGACCTCCTCAAACCTTCACTTAAACTATTCCAATGGGGACACAAAACATGCCCAATACAAAAAATACATTCTAGTCTGTAACACATTTTATTTGGGATTAAACATTTTAATGCTATTTCCTCATCAGTCTGCAAGGAGGCAGAAAGTCTGAAAAGATCTAGAGTCCTAATGCACTTGATAATACTGCCTCTCTTCATTAAATAATTTCCATTGTGTCATTTCCATTTAAAGATTTTTTTTCACTGATTCACTCTCCAAGAAATAGTAATAATGTTTCCCTTGGTGCTTTGCTTCTTTGAAGCTTCATCTGGCCATTTTTCTCCACCACAGTTGTTTTCTTTGTTATCAGTGAAGCTGCCATCTGCTTGAAAAGGAGGGTCCTTTAATGGGACTTGAAATCTAACAAGGCTGCCTAAGGCAGTCTGAAGTTAGAAATTGGCGCACAACCATCTTTGCTTTCAGCACCAATGCAACCACCTCCCCTGGGCACCCAGCGTTCTCTTGGGTACTCTTGTTTATAGACCTCCCTTGTAGCTCTACCCTTCCCGACAGCCTACATCCTCTTCTGTCAAAATCTCTGCCATGTCCCATTTCATCTCAGGCAACTGTCTTCTATAAATCAATGTGGTGAACAAATCTATGCTAAAGTGTTGCTAACTTACATCCTGAATTTCAACCAAGGAAAAGAGATATGTCTCCATGGTGCAATTACTGGCCAGAAAAGAATACATTTGGTAATTCAACAATTCTGTTGCCCTCTTCCCCCAAAATATATCTGTCAACTTGATTACTGCCAACCCTGCCTCTACATGACTCAGACTAGGAAAATGTCATTATTTGATTTTTCATTTTCATGAGTTGTTCTTCTGTAAAACTGTTCTAAAAACCCCTGCTAGCTCTTTGATAATAAAATACACTTAAACAGGCACCAGGTAGTTCAAAACCTAACTTCAGAGAGGTAATTTGGAGAAGTGTGACAATTGAAAATAAGTGAAAACCACAGAGAGAAGCCCTTAGAGTTATAAAGGAGAGCTTTCTCTGTAGAAGATACATGGCCTTCACCCTAACACATGTGGGTCTGTAGAGATCCTCCCCTGGCAGTTACAGCAGGCATTTCGTAAATGACACTATGTAGACGGCATTGTGTAGAGGGCATTGTGCACTGCACATTAGCAAAATATACTTCCCTACTTCCATGAATTTGTGAATTAGCAGATTGCACTAATGGCAGTCATAGCAATAGAACTAAGGTAATGAGAAACTCTCAATGAGGCAAAAGATGCTCTGAACTTTAAGAAATTGCCACCACAAATACTGAGAATTTTCTTGAATACAAGGGAATAAACCAGCATGAATGAATATAGGGCAAAGTGGATAACAATCAGATTGAAAAACACTACTGGACTAGTTGAACAAAAGACAAGTAGTATTATATATATGATAATTTCCTATTGGGGAGAGAGTGCTGGTTTCAAGTCAACCCATGCTCTATATATTTGTGTGTATAATATTTATGCTTCTGTTACTTCATAGTATAAGTTAAAAAATCTACTTCCATATATTGATTTCCATAATCCTTTTTATTATTTTATTATTAGAGTTATAGGTACTATTTGTATTAAAATAAATACAGGAGATACCTGGATTGGAATTGGAATTAATATTCCACCGAATCTAGTGTACCATCTCCGCTTAAAGCATTTTAGCGGCTTCCTGTGGCACTTACAATAAAATTTAAACTTATTTAACAGCTTCTGGCTCATGCATCCTCCCTAGCCTGAAGTCAGTCAGTTCTTACCTTGATCATGATGATCTAACCACCCTTATCTTTTCTTGAATGCCCCTAACACCCAAAGCTCACTCTTGCTGTAGTACCCTGCCTCACGCTATCCACTCTGGTAGCTCAAAAGTCTCTTTTGTCTGCTCTTATTTGGACTAACTCCTTCTAATTCAGGTTTCAGTTTAAATATAATCTCAGAGAGACCTTCCCAACTCTCCATATTTAAACTGTTTTTATCTTCATTCTATTGCGATCATTATTACCTATCAGAAGTCACATTCTTTCCTTATGGCACTTACCACAAGTGTGTTCTTTTTCTCTTTATTTTTGTTCAGTTGTGTGTTTCCTGTTCCTCCCATTATATGGAAAACTGCATAAGGGTAAGGATCATGTCTGCCTCCTCTGCTTTATGTCCTATACATAGCATGTTATCTAGTTTTCATTAGCTGTTCCTCTTAGCTGGCGTGGTTTCCATAGAGACATTCTCAAGGCAAACCCTGAGTGCTAATACTTTATTGGGAAAGCCCATCCCAGAACAGCAAGACTGAGACAAAAAGAAAGTGAAATATGAAAAAAGGAGAAACAAATATGAGATCACAGTCAGGGCCCTCCTTTAGCAAGCTGGCTGCAGCTATGCAAGACACATAGCCAGTTGGTCAGACATGAAGGATGTTTCCAGATGGGCTAAATACAATTGGTGTGATTTAGAATGGTGAAATGGAGAGAGGGAAGAAAAGAAATTTACATCCTGTTTCTTTGCTCTCATTGGTCAAGGTTCTCCAATATATAAGTTCACTACCCAACCTCTTATATTACCAGCGCTGCACAGTAACTAGGGAAGCTGGATTCTATGCCCTGTGTTGTGGTGCTTTATCTTAGTTACAGTGGCGTAACAGGAAGAAGAGTGCACCCAGATCTGGTCAGGTCAAGCCTGCGTTCCAGATCTATGTAGCTTCATCACAAATGGCATCACAGGGGTGGTGCCATAGCTCAGCACTCACTAGGGGAGACTGAGAAAGTAGGTGCTATGCACAGATGAGTAACTTCAGCTGCAGCCATGGGATTACCAGTGGCAGCCAGGGCTCTCCATGACCAAAAGCCTAAGGGCCCAGGAGACAGATGAGGCCAAAAGAATTGGAGGGGATACATAAACATCATCTAATGTGGTGCTCAAGCTATGTTTTTTAATAAATTATAAAAGAATGTATAAATTTCATGCTGATAGTAGGCCAACTTAGTAAGCAGAGTCATTTAGAGACTGAATATCCTTTGTTTCGATATTACCTTTCTTAGCATCCTAAATTTCTTACTACCACCAGGCTTACAATAGAATACAATCTATTTAATATAACCCAGTTCTGCCCTATATTTCCAGGTCAATGTACCAATACCCTCACCCTCCTCTTTGTAGTACTCTAGTCCTCCACCCATTCTCAATCAGTTATAGCTCATCTGCTTTGGTCTGGTCCATTTTTCTGTATCTCAACAGATAAATCAGCATCTATTTTTGGATGTCTGGTGCAGACAGGCAGCATAGAAGGAGACTGGGAGTTAGGGGAGCTGGATTCCAATCTTATCTCAGCTCCAATTTCATGCAAGATAGTGTTAAGGCAGGCTTAGCCATTGAGCATCCTACCATGGGATTAGTGAGAAAGAGAAAAATCCAAAAGTGAGTGTCATTGAGGTCAGAGGTACTAATCTGGCTGATGCTTAAAGAGGATAACCAACAGCTCAAATCATAAGGTCCAAATGCCAAGAAAATTTGGGGTTTAAATTGAGTTGCATTGACATGTAAATGAGGTTGGTATAGTGACTTAAGAACTACATAACTGAAGCTCAAGATGAGGAAGGCAGCTCTGCCTTGACATACTTTGTTGTTTGGTTTGATTTGGAAAAAGATTTAAGCCCCAAAGCTTAGAGTATATGAAGCTGATACCAGCTGCCTAATAGAAGCCCAGCAGAGAGAATGGAGCTGAAGTTCACCGAGCATCTGCTACGTCCTAGGATGAGTACATACAAATATTCCAGTTGAATTGATCCTCACCAAATCTTCTGTGCAAGTTTTATTAATTCTGTTTTAGAGAGTAAATTGAGGCTTGATAAGGTTATACAGGTTCCCTAATTGAAGGCAGTCAGATTGTCTGACTCCAAAATCTTGGCCACCCACCATAGCAAGCTAATGTACAGAGAGACAAGTCCTGGGCTGGGGTTGGGGGGTCAGCTTTTATATTTACAATGCAGTAGTCTTGAACCAGATCAGGGCTTCAGCCACAGCAGGGTTTAGGGGTTAGACTCACTCCAGGACCCTCACTACACAACCTTGGACTGCATTCCACACTCAGTGCCTTCACTTCCCATGTACAAATGAGATAAAGTCTCTTTCCAGTTGAGCCTAGAATTTATCTACTTGTCTCATTTGCTGAGACTTTTGTGTGAACTCAAGAACAAACAAAATGAAACACATAAGGTCCCTATCCTCAGGAAATTATGCTCTTCTTGTAGAAAAGAAGAATATTCATAAAATTGGTATTAGTAACACCAGGTAGGATGCAATGACTCTTGGGGTATGTGTCCGTGTGTCTGTGAGGCAGATATGATAGAAAAAGTTTCCAGAGGGGTCATCATTTTGGAAGGGGGAACACGAAACAGGAATGAGGTCCTGGTGTACAATGAGGGATGTGGTGAAAGTTTGCACAAGGGGAGGGACAGGTGGGATCTGAGGAAGTTGCTGTCTGTCCTCAGGACCACTGGGACGGATAGCTTCTCTAGTCCCAGGAGCATGGAGCAAATGTTTGGTTATAAAAACGCCATCCTCTGCCCCACCTCCCCAAAACACACACACACAAGAATATAAACTATATCTTTTCCCCTAAACCTCTACAATCTTTTTTCATTTAGCTTCCTGTCCTAGTTGCTGGATTGAAAGAAATGTTACCTACTCTTCCTCATCTCATAATTTTGTTTCCCATTCCTGAATAAAAATATAAGTATTCCACTTACTTTCCATCCCTTCGAGGAGGAGGAAAGGGGAAAAAAAGAATACTAGAATACTAAAAATAAAAAATTTAAAACTTTGGATTTCCTTTGAGGTTAAGGAATCATTTATTTAGGGTTCCACTTTCTGTTCTATTTAATTGAAATAAAGCAATGGAAATCAAAAACTTGTGTCAAGGAGATGACACACACGTGTAGAGACAAATAGCTGGGTCTGAAAGAGAGAAACAGATAATAGCATTCACGGTTGAGCAGACTACACTTAAAATTACATACAGATTTCCTGCATGAGCTAGTTTCGCATTCAATCACAACTTTCCTATGCATTATCACTTAATCTTACCCAAACGGTAAAGTTTGTAGAGGTTGAACATAATGTCCTTACTTGCTTTTGAGCTATGCATGGATAATGAAAAAAATCACATTGCTACTTTCACAACAATTAAAGATAACTTTTTGTGTATGGATAACTCAACCCCAGACAAATTATAAAGCTGAAACTTTCCATGTGTGTAACTCTCAAGGAAAGTAGATTCCTGGGATAATTTTAACCCTTTTCCCTAAAGATAATAACATTATATATGTAGCTCAATGTCGCCAGGCCCCAGCAGCCTATATGTATGAATGATTTACCACTAACAATGAAGTCTGCTTTTTCAATATTTACCTACAAATTCTTTAAAATATATTATAAAATATGAGAAAAGGAACCTATCTCCTAAATATGACAAGTATTAAAATTGTGCCAGATTTGCTTCAGAAATGTGTCAGGGGGGAAATATAATGAATGCACAGTATACCCCTCACCTCGCTCCCCTCTCTCAGAGGTCATCTTCACCAAAGTAACTGGCATTCTGTATTCCTCTCCATCCATGCTTTTGAAAAATGGTTAGCATATATATACATATATGCATCATTACAAATATGTGTTTTAAACATATATGAAAGTGGCGGCATATTGTACTTATCCTTCTGCAATCTGCTTTCTCCACTCAACATTTTGTTTTTGAGAATTATCCATGTTGATGCAGATAGAAAGTTAAACAGTATTTCAGACAGTGAAAACATCCCAGCTCACTGAGGAAATCTTGAAAAGCCCACACAGCATTTTGCGGTCATCCCCAGAAACTGCTTCACTTTCGGGTGCTTGGCCACGCTATCCTCAGCTGCTGACTCAAGATTCTTCTGACAACCAGGCTGGTAAACCTGGGACTTTAGATCCAGCTGTCTTCACTACTGCCTCTGTCAGGGCTGGTGAAGCAACCATTCTGCCCTCGCCCTCCACTCCTAAGGTGCAGACTTCACCAGCGTCTTCAGGTAGGGGTGTCCCTAATACTTATTTATAGTACCCGATAAACCAGCAGTTTGCCATAAGAAAGGGCTCTCGTGCTTTCATTTAACTATTAAGAGGCTGATACTTGGATGTTTCTTTTAGGTGTTTCACAGTCTGAGTGAGCTCCTTTACTGTACACAAAGACCTATAGACATTTCTGCCCCCACCTCAGGAGGCACATTACCTCCTGAGTTGGACTGGGTTGCAAGTTCAAGTTCTAATTGTCAAGATGCTTGTTCATTCTTCTCCAGCCCTCCAGCTGGGTTCCTGAGTGAATATTCTTTCTCTCAAGCACCTGCTGTTTTTTCTAAAAATAAATGTTCTGCAGCATCCCATTCCAAACATTTTCATCTTTCACTTCCAGGTAAATCTGTGAATTAAAATAGATGTTTGGTGGTGGGGAATGGAGAATGAGAGAGAGGGAAAGTGTACCACTCGATTCCATTCATTAGAAAGTAATGAATCTCAGTTTTGGCTCAGCTAGGACCCTTAATACATCAGAACGTACTTGAGATTAGAGGTCCATTATGTCTGGAAAAGGTAAACAAGGCGAGGCATTACAAAAATGTGGTCCATGATGACCTCATTCTTTATAACACAACTTCCCTTGACGGAAGAGATATATAAGACCAGGGTGGCAAGCAGAAGCAATGAGAACCAATATCTCTAAGCTGTTACAGAAAGATTCTTCTGAAAATAGTGAATTAAGTTTACTCAAGCCCTGCACCATTCCTTTCACCGACTGTCTTATTACTTGGTTGAATATGTACTTGCTGACGGATGAGCACTATTTCAGAGTTCATACTCAAAGGTGTTGTTATATTCATTGGCCACACTTTTCATACATATTCTCTATTCATTAGAGAATATCATAATATCATAAACATTTATAGAATGCTTACTATGTGCAAAGCTCTAAGTCAGGCACTCATTGCAGCATTAATCTTATTCTATCTTGCATTGCAATCACCTATAAATATATTACTCTCCTAGAAGTATGGGGTTGCATCTTACTCATCTGTATATGAGTCTTTGATTCAAATGACAGTTCTATCATTCACTGTGTTGCTTTCAGTGAGTCACTTAACATCTCAAAATCTTCAGTTATGTGAAATTAATATAGTAATATTTAATGTAGAAATTCAGAGGGAGGCTTTAATTTAATGTATATAGAAAAACAAAGCCAGCATCTAATAAAGATCAGTTTCTTTTTTTTTTGTCCAATGCATGTTAATTAAGGTTTTCAAGGAGAGTAGAGGAATAATTGTATTTTGGGGAAGAGATTATGCAATAAAATGCAAGGAGCCTTGTCATAACCACATGGAAATATATACAAAGCTTAGAGAATGCATTTAAAGCTTCATGGCAGCTCCCAGTCAATTTCCTCCCTATTGCAACTCTGTCTACTTATTTCTGAAAGACAAAGGATACACAGAGACCCTCAACCTGTGTATTTACTAATCTGTACATTGTAAGTACTTAGCACAGAATTGACTCAGGGTCTGCATGGGGCAGCACAGCCAGCATGGGGCTGTGGCTGCCTTTAGTTTGGAATCCTAAGTGAGCACCCCCAGCAGGACATCAGAGCACCCATCACTTGCCCCTGTCAATCACTGTGCCATTCCCTCCGATTCTATTTCAGTTGAGACCCCCAAGGAACAACGGGAAATCATGCCATCCTCGATGGCTGGCCATAGTTCAGCCTAATCTAAAATCCAAATTGGTTTAACAGCTTCTTGTTTTAGGAATAATTTTTAGGGCTCTGATAGTTTGTCTCTAAAGATTCATTTTACAATGGGATAGCTGTATACAGACAATTAGCTTGCCATAGAAGAATCTTATTTTTAACAGAGCAGATTTAATTTATCCTGCAATCAGCAAAGTCCAGACAAGAAAAAGGCCTAAAGCAACAGAGAAAATGGAGCACCGATGATGTGCAGAGTCGGCATTTCGCTCATCGAGCACAGGCTGTGGCAATCGTCTGCCCCATCATTTGTTCATGACCTTCCGAGACTCTTTGGAGCAGCATGACTTTTCACAACATACATACCAATAACTATCAAAGTCATGAACTGGTCAGGGGACATGGCCAGATTGGCAAGTGACATTGGGTACAGAATCCCCCATTTTGCTCAGTCACCTCCTTTCACAAGGTCACTAAAGGCCACACTGTTTGCCTTTTTCTCCATCATTTTTCATATACCTCACATCTTTTTTTACTTGTTCATTTTCCCACATACCACCTGAGTTTAATTAAAAACAAAATACCACCATTTATTAAATACGTCCAATTTGTCAGGCACGTTGTATGAGCTTTCGGTATATTACTGTATTTTCCTCACACCTCAACCTTTTGGACTAGGCATCATTGTTCCCATTTTACAGATGTGGTAAATAAGACATGGGGAATGGGCTGGCCAGTTACACAGCAACTTAGAGGTATAAGGATTTCATACCCCCATGTGCCTGACTACAGAAACAATGTTTGTAATCAGGACTCTCTATAGTCACCTACTCCTGATCTTTTGTCTTTAAGCTTTCAGAAGCTAAAAATGTCAATCCTTGCCAATCTCTGGGAATATGACTGTCTACATTATAAATTTTTAAAGGAATTTTATAATGTGAGATTGATAGAGGAAAGTCTGCCAGACTCATGTTTCCTCAAACAGTGTGCTGTCTTCTCATTTTGCATACAATGGATCATATTTAAAGGCGCTGAATCCAGAACTGATGTAATATTGTCTTTAGATTTTTAAAACACAGGAGTACATACTGAGCCCAGGAATTGCTCTTTAAACCCAGCTTCCATTGAGGTGATTGATGAAGCATGGACAAAAATGCTCAGCCCTCCAAGTGCTCAACATGAGCCAAAAGTTCAGTCTTGGGAAATAATATTCAGAAAAAGTTTCCTGACAGGTACATGATCTATCATTGTACCCCTGGATTAAGGCAGGACACTGGATAATTGAATAATGTTGAGCTGTTTTAGAATTATCTTTCCTGAATTTAATGTTATGACCTCCATCAGATTAGCAAACTCTATCGACAGGGCTGCCGAGTGTGGCAGCAAGACACACAATCCCCAGGGGCACCCTCACCTCACACAGACAATGATGGGAACAGGGGCTTCTGGAGATGTTCAGGTGGCCTTGTCCATGGAACAGCTCTGTGACTGTCACCCTAGATTTACTAGAAAGATGCTATGAACCCCCTGCTCACTCCTCCACTCTGTATCCATGCTAACAGAATTCAAACAAGAAAACCCTCTGATTTCACTGCCTGGACTGTGTTTCTCCTGCTTAACTAGCATACTTCTAATCCACAATGAAACATTTCTTTGACATATTTGTATAGTTTTTCATAGTTTTAGAGAAAGATCAATGGCAACCTTTAATAATTTCAGGACTTCATGGCATAACTTTTTAAAATATTATTTCCTTCATTATTCCTTTATCCAAATAACTTCATTTTCATCTTTTAAAAAAGTTACAGAATTGCATGCATTTTCAGCCTGCTCAAATTTTTTAGGAATGAAACAAAAATATAATATAATAATTAATAAATGTATCAGATTTTTACTATAAAAGCTGGATATGCTAAGAGTAGATTTTAAAAGTTCTCATCATAAGAAAAAAGTCTGTAAGCATGTGTGGTGATGGATCTTAGCCAGACTTCTTGTGGTGATCATTCCATAATACATGCAGATACCAAATCATTGCGTGGAGCACCTGAAACTGATGTAACGTTATATGTTAATTATACCACAACAAAAGTTGTACAAATGAAACATTACATATTGTTTTTATCATATTGCAAAAGCAATGCATGACCAAAATGCAAGTATCAGGTAATGCAGATTATCTAAAGAACATCAGAAGAGAAAAAAAGACCATCAAAGATTATCAAAAAGAAGCGAAGAGAAAATATCCATTGCCCTGAACCCAGGTAAATACTATTTTGTAGCTGTTTTTTTTTAATGTATGAGGGGAATCCCCCCCAAAACAACATCATTATCTTTTGGAGGGTAGGGCCCTTGTAATACAGGCTTCCCCCACTACAGAGTGTTCTAGAAACCCATCTGTATCAGCATACCAGCTGGAGTTGTTCTGAGAGGCTGCAGTTGACTTCAGCAAGTCTTTTTTGAAGATTCTTTCAATGCATTAGCCCATTTCTTGATGGGTGATTTGCAAGCGTGCCCCCGATACCACCTGAGTGTTCAGCAGTTTTTGACCAAAAATAGCATGACCCCCACCCTCCCTATTCATCTGATCTTGCCCTAAGCAACTTTTGGTTTCCCTGGATGAAAAACATCCTCAAAGGGAAACATTTTCCCAATGTAGAAGAGGTGAAACAAACAAAAAAACAGCAGAAACACTAAAAGGCATTAACATCAATGAATTCAAAAATTGTTTTGAGCAGTGGGAAAAATGTCTCGATAGGTGTATTGCATAGAATGGAGAATACTTTGAAGGTGACTGAAGTTTAAACATGTAAGCAAAAATATACAATTTTTAAATACATGAATTCTGTTTTTTGGGGGGTGCCTCCTCATATTAATATGAAACACATTTACCATATTCTTTGTGTGTATATATAGTATAACTTGATTATTTTTTGATGTGGACATTATATTCTATTGCATGTATATACTGAAATGTAACTAATGGTCCATTAATTTGGGGCCTTTAAAACATTTCACAATTTTCACTGTTATACTGCGTTATATTGAATACCCTTGTCAATAAATCTTTAAAAGCATTCTTAATTTTTTATTTACAATAAACTATATTAATTTTTAAAGCGTTAAGAGAATTACAATTCTTATGTTACTGAAGGTTCACTAAACCAAGGTAGTACATCTTTCTCTCCTACATCCATATCCCTAATTATACTGTTGACCAGTGTTTCTCAAATTTCCTCTTACTGAAGACAAAAAATACTGGTGCTCTTAATGCTTCTAAATTATTTTTAATTACATAGTTTCTTACATATTTTACAACTAGGAAATGAGGAATGAATCCATCTGCTAGAGCCGTCAATGATCTCTTGCCATAGTCTCCGAGAGTTGGTATCCATCCCTTTAAGTTTCTAGAGTCAATAAATGCTCGGTTGATTTCGGTGAGGTTTATAAAGACAGGAGGCTGCCCAGAACAGTGATGAGTTCTCATGCAGAGGGTACTAGCTACAAAGCTACTAGCCTTTGTAGCTTGCTTAAAAATAAATGTATTAATAAAAATCTTTCCATTAACTGCCTCCCAGAGCTTCACTTCCATTGAGACTACCCGGGGCTTGCAGATCCCAGATTCTCCTGTGAGCTGAGCTGAATGCTGTACATCCAAAATGCCCACTCGAAACTGCTGTCCCTTCCTCAGCTAAAGAAATGTAATTGACTTCAGAACTTCAAAGCACACCTCCGATTTTGAAGAGGCTGTTGGTATCGTTAAATCACAACACAACCTAACTTGGTGCTCTTCTGCATGCAAGTAAGCCCCGGGGGAATGTTCAGAGACTGGCTGCTGTCCTGGTGAGTAATGACTTTGTTGGTGCTCTGCGGGTTTCTGGGCTGGTTACATGGATTTAATCTCTTTCTCATGGGCTAATGTGAAGCCTCAAGTTTACATCTGTTGTACTGTAATTCACAGAAATCAACCAAAGTTTTCTGCAAGAAAAAATATTAGTCTGGCCCCTCTTTTGCTCCACAGCATTTTTCCTCACCTAGCCCCAGTTCAAGCTTGGTGAGGGCAGCACCCCCTCCCCACCATGAAAGGGGAGCTTCCCCTGCGGGTCTGTCTTGTATATTGTCTCCATATGCCACTGGGAAACCTCTTCTTGAAGTCAAGTGATAAAGTTGCACTTCTGTTTGCAATGGCACACATCCAGCCAGGGTGAGACTGGCGGCTTTGTGAGAGCACTTCTCCGCCGAGTCACCGAGTGCAGAAGTGCATCTGGAAGGCGTTGTCCCACTGTTGTGCCCCAGGACTGCGGTTAGTCACAAATTCCTGTGAATGTGACTAAAAAATGTTTGTGTTTTAGCCACAATCACTAACAAATTATGCTCAGCTATTCAACGCACAGACCAAAAGAGAGCCTGACCCCATTATCAAAACTCAAACCCAGATGGTGAGGAGACCCAGCCTAATGAGGGCCTCTCAGTCATTTCAAACAAATTTCTTGTCAATCATGCCACATCACACATGGGGTCTCCTTTTACAGGGATCTGAGTTGAGGATCTAGAGGCCTTTCAGAGCAAAGTAGTGCCTTCTTCCTAAAATTATTTACTAATTTTTAAAGAGTCTTAGGAACAGTTCCTCTTCTCTCCTTTCTGCCCCTCTCCTCATCAGGGAAAATTATTCTAGTCATTCTGTCTAAGCCAGATGACTGTATTAGACTGAAATCTCAAAATGGAGTGGCCAGAAAGGCTGAACTATATTATTGGCCTATTACTAAGGGGATAAAAACATGAACTGAGAGAAGGAGCATATGAAAACTTTAATACATGGACGGTGCTTCTGAGTTCAAAATAAACTTACTAGAAACTGTAATTCCAGGATTTTATTCTCACTTTGGTTACAATGAAGAGTCAGGAAGGGAACCACAGCATTGTCTGGAACTTGACGTGTTCAGACAGCAGCCCTTGTATTTCCATCTTTCTAGGTGAAATGCAGAAAATCTCTGCCCTCTGCGCTCAAGGGTTCACCCACATCGCTATGTGTTCACTCTGTCTGTTACTACTAGATTTGGTCATGCCTGCTTCCCCTTTGCCTTCCACCACTATTCATATGCCGCACATGCTTCTTTGACTATGAAGTGTCACTCTTGATGTTCTCTCTGGCATTCCACACAGGCTGTCACACTTGGTTGTGGATTCCCTCCCCCGGAGAAGCAGCCACAGCTGTGTGTCCTGTGAAAGGACCAAACTGCTTGGTGCACGCAAAGCAGAAGAAAACCAGCATAAATCGCAGTCCTAATTGCCCATGTGGGAGACCTGCAAGAAGGGAGTGAGGGTAATGAAAGAGCAGGGCAAGCTGTGAGCAGAAGGCCAAGAACAGAGGGCTGAGGGAAAACCAGCCACCATGTCAGGAAGTTCTGGAAATTGCTGTTTCTGTTACTGCTGCTAGAGATCCAAAACACAAAAGTCTGATGGTGTGAGGACTGAACTCCATTTTCTGTGTGAGTTTGAGTAAAAAGAAAGATAAACAGAACCTTTCACCGATAGGCATATTTTAGAGTTCAAGTATGACATGATGGGTCCAAAATAGATTCCACATGATTGGAGCAGGTCCAGCATCACAGTCCCTGAATAGCAATCAGTGCTGGAAGCTAGGAGCCGACATCCACGATCCTCACATAAAACAGGGAAGAAACAGCAAATCCTACACAGCTGTTAGTGAATAAGGACAATCCATACGTGGAGTTTTGTGCTATAGGCACATTTTCTTAAATTACTCAGCTTAATTTAAATTGAGGGCCTCTTTGACTTTTTACGTGCCTTTAATGAATACTCAGAACCTTACAACAACTTTCTTTTCATGAATTTTCCTCTCAAAGAAAGAGAGTATGTTCTTTGCAATACTCAATCCAGGCAGAACTAATGACCCAAGGGTTTCACGCTGGTCTATTTTCATGGAAAGCTCCTCATAATTTGAAACCACACAGGTTACAAGCATCTCCAAAGATAGAAGCTAAAACGTCCAGGATCTTATGAATTTTTCATGAGGTGGTGGGGTCTTCTTGTTCAGTAGAAGGGCAGACTCTTCTATGGGCAGCAAAACTGATCCTCTCTGACAATCTGCACAGAAGAGAAGAAGCAAAGAGAGGAAGGGAAACAGGAAGGAGGCAAAGAACAGAGGTTACAGGGAAAACACGGAGCTACAAGGAAGAAGGAGTCCGTGGCACCCAGATATTCCCTCTTCCACTTAGAGTGACTGTTCTCCTTTAAAATAGTCACTGAAGGGCATTCATGGTCAGCAGCCCCCTCAATTTGGCTAATGTTCATCACCTTTTATAAAAGGCTTTATTTTTTTATTATTATTTGTAGAGGTCCACTTTAGGACATTCTCCATCTCAAAACCTAACCTAAACAGCTCCTGTTCTAACTGTGTCTTTGGGAGAGATCATCAACTCATGGATGTTCCCTCTGCGACTTTGGGGGGCAATATCCCATGAGAATAAGTAAAGTAGTAATAAATGGAGAATCAATCACTTATGGAGGAACAGTTGGGGCAGCATGCTTTACGACTGCTCTCAAACTGACCGGGAAGTCAGCACCCAGGACAGAAATGAGACACATAGATTTTCTCCTCTGTTGATATCCCCTCCATTATTTGGGTGTTCCCATACATAATTGAATTTCTGTGACTTTTACTTTGGCACATCATTGACTGTTTGAGTTTCCAGATATTTCTCTTTTGTTATAATAGGAATTGTCCTTCAGTAACTGAAGAATGATCGAACTAAAGATCAGCAGCGCAGAATCCCTACAGGTTATCCTTCCAATGGGGTGAAAATGTATGGAATAAAAATAACAAATTTCTTCTTTCTATCCTTGTGTCACAGGATAACTAATGCAAACCTTAACAACACAAAGAAATAATACTTCCAAAAAGTTTCTGGTCACTTTAGAGCTTTGTTTTATTTGTCTCCATTATTTGCAGTGAATGTAGCACTACAGCACATTTGTTCAAATGAAGGCCTGTGATGGCTTGCTCAAGTTTTATTACTAAGGTTACAAACAAATAAAATGTTAGTGTATTGCAAAGCATTGATTTACAGTTTTCACAAATACTATGAAATTACATAATCTTAAACTTACAGTTTACAGCAACTTGTAAGGATCATCTAGTCTACTCCTGTGCCTTCAGACAAATAGTATTATTAACAATGAGATACCACTTCACACCAGTGACAATGGCCATCATAAACAAATCAACAAACAATAAGTGATGGTGAGGTTGTGGAGAAAAAGGAACCCAAGTACACTGTTGGTGGGAAGGTAGACTGGGGCAGCCACTGTGGAAAACAGTATGGAATTTCCTCAAAGAACTAAAAATGGAACTGTCTTTTGATCCAGCAATTCTACCTTCCCCCAAAACAGTGCCAACTAGCCTTTGAATCATCTCAAATTGCAAAAGTCTTTGTTGGTGAATGAGTTTATAACATTACCTCAATTTTTTTTGTCTAATCTTCCTTACTCCACTATTGAGTCAGATAAGATTACCTAAGAATCCTGAAACACCAGCTCAAAAGAACCTATGCACCCCAATGTTCATAGCAGCACAATTTACAATAGACAAGTGTTGGAAGCAACCTAAGTAACCATCAGTAAGTGAGTGAATAAAAAAACTATGATACAGTTACACAATGGAATACTTGGCAGCAGAAAGAAAGAAGGAGCTCCTACCCTTCGTGACAGCATGGAAGGAAATGGAGAGCATTATGCTAAGCGAAATAAGCCAGGTAGTAAAAGACAAATGCCACATAATCTCACCTATAAGTGGAACCTAATCAACAAAACAAATAAGCAAGCAAAATATAACCAGAGACATTGAAATAAAGAACAAACTGACAGTGGTCAAGGGGGAGGGAGGAAAGGGATGGTTAAGGAAAATAGGGGAGGGGTCCTCAGGGAGCATGTATAAAGGACCCATGGACAAAGCCAAAGGGGAGTAAGATTGAGAGTGGGATGTGGGAAAGTGGTGACTGGAAAATGGAGACAACTGTACTTGAACAACAATAAAAATAATAATAAATAAATTTCAAAATAGGTATTATTATTTATAATTGATAAAGCATCTGAACTTTTTAAAAGCAAACTGTCTTGCCCCATCTCATCCAGGTAATAAATCCAGGTAATAAAAAGCATTCTAAGACAAGAAGTCTTGTCTTCTGTTCCTAGTACAATTCTGTGTTTAGAATGAAAATCCAACCAGCCTTAAATCCATAGCTATAAAAAGTAGACTAGCACTGACCAGTGTGGCTCAGCTGGTTGGGCATCATACCGCAAAGCGAAAGGTTGCCAGTTGGGTTACACATGCCTGAGTTGCAGGTTCTGTCCCTGCTCAGGGCATATGCAAGATGCAACTGATAGATGTTTCTCTCTTATATTGATGTTCCTCTCATTCTCCTTCTCCCTCCCTTCCCCTCTCTATAAAAAGGAAAGGAAAGAAAAGGAAAGGAAAGGAGAGAAAGAAAAGAAAGAAGAAAGAAAGAAAGAAAGAAAGAAAGAAAGAAAGAAAGAAAGAAAGAAAGGAAGGAAGGAAGGAAGGAAGGAAGGAAGGAAGGAAGGAAGGAAGGAAGAAGAAAAAGAAAAGGTAAGGGAGAAAAAGAAAGAAAAGAAGAAGAGAAGAGGGAAGGGAAAGGAAGGGAAGGGAAGGGAAGGGAAGGGAAGGGAAGGGAAGGGAAGGGAAGGGAAGGGAAATGAAGAGTCACCTCATAGTTTCCAGTGATTGGGAACAAGGAGAATGGCAAGTAACTGCTTAATTAGGATATGGTTTGCTTTTGGGGTGACAAAAATTTCTGGAACTATATAGTGGTGATGGTTGTACAATACTGTAAATGTACTAAATGCTACTGAACTGTGAGCTTTAAAATGGTGAATTTTACATTATGTAAATTTTACCTAATAAAACAAGAATAATACATTGCCTTTGACTGTGAAATCAAGAATAATGTGTTTCTATTAACTCCTCTACTTCCTACCAAGCTTTCTGAGGTCATGGGATGAATCTTATCTATTTAGTGCTGGAATAGCCAGAATCATGTGTAATAATTCTGTTGAAACCTTCCCCCAAAACAGTGCCAACTGTTGAGCCTTTGAATCATCTCAAATTGCAAAAGTCTTTTTTGGTGAATGAGTTTATAACATTACCTCAATTTTTTTGTCTAACTTCCCTTACTCCACTATTGAGTCAGATAAGATTAACTAAGACCTGAATGGAGCCAGTTAACCTACTAAAATTTATATTTTATATTATTTTTTAAATTCTTACCCAATGATATATTCATTGATTTAAGAGAAAGGTGAGAGAGAGAGAGAAACATGGATGAGAGAGAGAGAACCACGGATGTGAGAGAGAAACAGTTACCTCTCATACACACCCTGACTGGAGATCAGACCTACTGCATAGGTGTGTGCCCTGTCTGGGGATAAGCCTGCAACCTTTTGGTGTACAGATGATGCTCCAACCAACTGAGCCACTCAGCCAGAGTGACTGCAAAACTACTTTAGTCAATGGTATGCCCCAGTGGCACCTAGCATAGTTCTGTTCTCTACTAGATGCTCATTAAATATTTATAAAGGGGGTAAGAAATTACTCTCCTGGGATTCCCCAGGAACTGGAAAGGGCTGTTCCCATACAAGAACAGAATGTTTAACCTATCTACTATAAGACTAGTAACACATCACGTTTGATGATTCTAGTCCAGTGAATTCATCAAGACCATGTTCAAGCACAGCTTCCAGGCATCACACTAACCACAAGAAAGCTTAACAATTATTCCTCAGCCAGAGAAAAAGGGTGACAAGAATCAGCCCTGTATATTAATATCCTCTTAGATAGCAGGAAAGGAAATGAGTCTGTTGTTTCAATATAAATCTACTTCTCACTATCAATCTTAATCTTATGAAAATCCTCTGTTTAAAAGGAAAGCTATTAACTGAGAAGAGAACATTTACTAATTTCAATGGAAAAAGATATGGTAAATACAATACCAACTCAAGACATCCAATTTCACAGACAGAAGAATACATCCTTAAATAATGAGGGAAAGTTTACATAAGTAATAGAATCTTAGAAGTTGTATATAAAATATAATTAAGTGAATTATACTTTTTTTTTTGCTTTCTACTACTGTCAACTGTTCAAACTTTTAGGGGTTTGTGATTATGTTTAACTCAACTACTTAAAAAAAGAAATAAATGCTACAATCAAAAATATCTTTAGTGCAAAATAAAATCTAAATTTCATCCCTTCAAAACATGTGGAAACAATGTGCTCACAGTTCAGTCCAACAACACGCCACCTCTGCACCCCTTTCCCTGGACCTGTCCATGCAGTGGAGCGTGGGTAAATGGTTAACTGGTTCTTCAGAAGAAAGCATATGCAGACATCATTGTTTTATAATTTTTATGGGTGTAAAGAATGGTAGCACACAATTTATACACAATAAAATATATAACACTTTTAATTGTAATTTCCACAGAGCCAATTGACTCTCAAAGAATTTTTAGTTCAATTTGCCTAACTTTTTCTCTGTAGCTAACGTACAGCTGCAATGACCACATGAATGTAGCACCAACATGAAGGTAGGTTGATTTTTTAACTTAATGTTTACCTTAATGAGTAAGACAAAAGTGAAACAAGGAAGATGAACCCCCAAACTTCCCATGATTGTCAATTACAAACTTTCTTGCTGAACTGATAAACAGATTTTGAATACCAGAGGAAGATTTCCTCAGTCATTCTCTACTATTCAGGATATAATAGTACCATATTTTTTGAAGTATAAGATGCATCCCCTCCCCCTAATTTGGGAGGAATAATGGTTGTTAATGCTGCTGTTGAGTTCTGTTTACATTTACATTGGTGAAATATTAGATTATTTATGTTAAATATTTTACCACATTTTTTGCTTCAAAAATTTTTTTCCTATTTTCTTCCTCTAAAACCTACGTGCATCTTATGGTTCAAAAAATATGGCAATTATGTATAGTATAATGTTTCTATCTCATAGATACAATTGACATAAATAACCATCAGAGCATAGATAATAAAATGTTGTTTCATTGATGCTCTGATTAAAATTGTTATTTTTCTCAGAGCATATAATAAAATAATTAGAAATTGACAACTTTGGAATATTATTGATTTGGTTTTGGCATAATTTTATAAATTGTATAAATGTACAATTTAATGTTTAATAGTGGTTGTATTTAATAAGTGGCTAGCAAACTCTTGAAAAATCAAACAAATCAGTACATGAAAGCTCTCCTTAATTGGCCATGGCATACCTCTGTGAGTATAAAAAATAAAATATTTTAGATTCATCCAAACAGGGCACACAATTTAAATTTTCCTTAGGATAATCTTTGATTAGAAATTATGAAGATTAAGCCCTGGCTGGCGTAGCTCAGTGGATTGAGCGTGGGCTGCGAACCAGGCATCGCAGGTTCGATTCCCAGTCAGGGCACATGCCTAGGTTGCAGGCCACGTCCCCCAGCAACCGCACATTGATGTTTCTCTCTCTCTCTCTCTCCCTCTCCCTTCCCTCTCTAAAAATAAATAAATAAATAAAAATCTAAAAAAAAAAGAAATTATGAAGATTAAGAAATTGGTTTTCCTTTTCCTATAAACATTAGGTTACAGAACATTTATTTAGTGTTATGTTGAAAAAAAAAGTCATTTCAACAACAACAAAAAACTGATTTGCCCAAAAAGCAATTAACTTTTCAAAAGTCAATATGGCAAAAAGTCATTAAGAGTCATTTTGTGAGGGAAATTTGCATTATGAATAAGCAACAATTAAATCCACTTTGATATCATCAGATGCCATAAGACTAAACAAAGAGTTTTCATCTTTTTTTTTTCTTACTTGTACTTAAACTATCTCTGTTTCATAAGAACCAATCCTAAATCGGGTAAGAGTTATAAAGTGCTCATATCATAGAATCTTACACAAAAGTAGTCTAAAATATCTCCTGAGGTGGAGTGAGTAGAAAAATATTACCATTGCATTCTTACCTGGTCTGCTTAGCTGAACAGTTGCAAACCAAGGTTTCTAGTTCTTAAGGTTTTGCTTTACTCTCATTGCTCAGAACTTACAACTGTTTTCATCACCCCCGAGGCCACAGAGTAACAATGCTATCTATGTCAACAGGACACTGAAAATGTGGGCCATCAAACCAATAGTGGGGACAAGTCTTTTAACAAAAGTGTGGGAACCACATTGGTCTGCATAGTCTTATTTTTCTCCAGAATGTTGATATGACTAAATTGAAAAGAAAACAAGTATACACAGTAAAACTGTTTTAGGTAATTCCATTGTTACTCTCAGGGATGAGTCTTACAGTTCCTTTTTGGTTGAAACAGAACCATGAAAAAGAAAAACATATGCTGCATCTTCCTTCTCAATGTATATTATAATTCTAGGTTGGGAATAAAGAGACAGGTATTGCATTCCATCTTAGTACAAATTTCCCCAAGAGACAAAACTGAGGAAAGGACTTTGGCACAGGTAATTTATACCAGCAGTGCCCACAGAATCAGGGGTGAGAGAGTGACAAGAGTCAGACAAGAAGGGAGAAAGGCCCATAAACGGTGTGTCTTCATCTGGGTACCGCTGAGGACACCTGGGATGACTGGGGAATCCTTTGAGGAAACACGTAGTATGTACTTCAGATTCATCCTCCAAAGGCCAGGAGTCTGAGGAGTTATCCTTTGTCTCCATTTCCCACTGGTTGGGAGAATATTAACCTCATCACACACCCAGGCTGTGCCACTCTTGGCTTGAGTGAGCTCTAGCAGTTTGGGAGCTTTGTTCCTGTTGCATCATCAGAATCACTTCTCATGGAGCAACGCCCACTGGCCCTGCAGGAACCTATCACTTACCACTCAGCCAGACAAACTGGCTGGCAGAAAGTCTCAAAAGGGATGGAGAGGATCAGCAGAGCCTGAGGTGAGACACTCTCAGTGTGCATAAACATTTCTGCCAGGCTAAACCCCAAATCCAAGTTGGCCTGAGATAATTTAGCAAAGACAAAAAAAATTGCCGTGAAGCCCACCATTTTTTCCATCTGCGTAACAGTTCCTGAGTACCAACTTTTCCATGAGGAACAACAGTACTTGGGACACAAATACACCAGCTACCACCCAGTCTCTGCGTTTTGGACATTCACAAGCTAGTATTCAGAGCAGTCACGGAAGCCAGTACCCTTGCCTTTGCTCAGCTCTGTTGTCCAGAAACGGCTTCCAGGGCCTCCACCACTGGAAGTGATCTGGCTAGTAAGTCTCTTTCTTAGTTCATTAGAGTCAAAAGCATTGTCACCAAGATTCGCCACCTTGGCATTCATTCAACAAATATTGTGCTTCTCTTCAATGCTAGTCATGATGTTAAGGATTTAAGTTATAAAAATAAATGAGTTGCATTTTCTGCTCCAGGAAAAATAGAAACATTTAACATATACTGAGTACCTACTAAGTGCAGCATACTGTTCTTTGAGTTTTGTGCATTGATTGGTACATTTTCTACTACAACAGAGGGGGGTGAACTGACGTCTGTTTCGTAGATGGGAAAACTAAGACTAAGGAAAATAATCATGAAGCCTTGAAACTAGCAAATAATGAAGATATTCCTCTCTGACTGGCTGGCTCAAAACACTTTTTGTATACTATTTGTATACAATACTATTTTATTTCATAGATTGCACAATAATTTTACTAAAATTTAATTGAGATGAAGCCAATTATTTTTGTTAAACCTAATAAACATACAAATTAATAAGTTTCCATTTTAAAAGCCAAAGACTTTTACTCTATGTTATTTTAATAAATCTAATGTTAAAGACTAATATCAAAATAACACAGAGCAATTTAAGAAGCTTGCACAAATACTTGTTAAGCAGGAAACATGAGGGGGGATGAAAGTAACATATCTATTAAATTTTATATTAAAATGGTAATATATCCACACAAATAAACCTTTATACCCCCAGAAAATAGTAATAAAATATTAAATAAAACTATTATAAATATAAATACAAGAAAAAATTGACAGATGAATTTTTGTGAAGAATTTTGACAACTTTTCACTCATGATTTATCAAACAAATATAAGTAATGTAACTGAAGAGAAGTTAGATAATATATTAACTATATGTGAGTAAGTATATTAAATATTGCACACTATAAGCATATACATTTTCCAGTATTCAGTTTTAAAAATCAAAGTTAGGTCACAGAGTAAGCCTCAATAAATATCAAAAGGAATAAGTATTAAAACCATACCTTCTAAACTTAAACCTATACAGTGAAAACCAACATGTTAAGTAACCCAGACCTGTGTTACTCCTCCATTCCCTTGACAATCCCTCCTTCATTCACATACACAATTCTAACCACTGGGGCATTATGAAACACTTCTAAACCCTATTTGAATAAAAAATTAATTTTGAATAGCAAAAAAAGAACAAAAATGGGAATATATTTTATCAAATAAGTAAAAACAGCCAAACTATGTTCAAGGGTCAAATCAGAGCTATCTGTTTTTCAATTTTTAAAGAATAAAATAACCAAAATTAAATTAAGCTCTCTACCCAAGAGGTTAAAAATATACCAAAATTGGGGGTGGGTGGGCTCGATTGGGAGTAAAGGGGAGAAAACTGTACTTGAACAATCATTTAAATAAAATGGAAAAAATAAAATTAAAAAAATATATACCAAAACATAAACCTAAGAAAATAAAAAGAAGGAAATATAAAGAGAAAAAATACAATTAGAAAATAGTAGAATAGATCTTTTTTTAAGTAACAAAAATATTCTACAAAGCAGGAAATCCATTTTGGAAATATAAAAATAAAAAGAAGTTAAACTTACAAAATTAGGAGGAAGAATGAAAAATAAGAGTTGATTTAGAATTGTTTAAAAATACTGAAAATCTTGACAACATGATGAAATGATCAATTTTATGGGAAAGTAAGATTTATTCAAACGAAGTCCAAATAGATGTGGTGTAAATAGTAAACTCACCAAGAATAAAATGAAAATGTTACAAAAAATTCTTATAAAGTGTTTCTAAACCAGATGTGTCTTCCAATAACACTTTTCACTATTTTAAGAAACAGGTAATTTTCATACTACATAAACTCTACCTCAGCTCATAGAAACAGATGGGAAGTATTAAAATTAATTTTGAAAAGTATAATTTTGAACATAGAATATGATGAGAAAGAACAAAAAAGTAGTAAGAACAATTTTGATTATAAATATAGAATTATAAATAAGTAAGCAAATTGAGTGCAATCATAAAGTAAAAAATAACCTGTTATGATCATAGATGATAGCAGCAATGAAAAGATAGTTTCCATTTGAAAAGATAACAAATGGGAAAATTTATTAATAGAAATATCACATAAATAGATCAGAAGAGAAAAAATAAATCGCACTCAATAATAGGCAATTGATAAAATCCAACATCAATTTCAGATGGATGGGACCAACAACAACAACAAAGCCCAGCAAATTAGCAATACGATGACACTTTTTAACCTGATTTGGAATACCCATCTCAAACAAAGGTGGATCCTGCTATTGCTTAAATTGATACTCTTGTTGGTCTCAAAGTTGGCACTGAAGTTGGCAAATGCTAAAAATCAGGGTTCAATTTGTGGTTTTATTGATTGTCTACATCAGTGGTTGGCATATTTTTTCTGGAAAAAATATGGTATTTTAGATTTTGTGGGCTGTATGGTCACTGTTGTATATGCTATTATAGAGTGAAAGTCATCATGAACAATACATAAACAAATGGGCATGACTATATTACAATAAAACTATACTTATGAAAACATAAACACAAATTAGATTGGATTTTGCCTGTTCACCAAAGTTTGCCAACTCCTGATCTGAACTTTAAGAAGTGATGGAAAGAGGCCAAGAATACCGGATGGGGTGAGGTAGTCTGTTTAATAAATGATGCTGGGAAAACTGGAGATATACATGCAGAACAATGAAATTGGATCCTTATCTTACACTGCTCAAAAAACTAACTTAAGATGAATTATAAACTTAACACAAGGCTTGATACCATGAAAGTCCTAGAAGAAAGTGTAGGAAAGAAATCCTCAATATTTGTTTCAGCAATAAATTTTTGGACACAGCATCACAAGCACAAATAGCAAAAGCAAAATTCAACAAAAGGGACAACATCAAACTCAAAAGCTTCTGAAAAGCAAAAGAAACATACCACAAAATCAAAAGCCAAACTACAGAATGGAAGAAAATGTTTGCAAACCAAATATCAAATAAAAGCTTAATGTCCACAGTATATAAAAAAGTCTTACGGTTAACAACAAACCAATCTGATTTTTAAAAATGGGCAGAAAAACTAAATAAACACATTTTCCACAGTATATAAAAAAGTCTTACGGTTAACAACAAACCAATCTGATTTTTAAAAATGGGCAGAAAAACTAAATAAACACATTTTCATAGAGGACATACCCAAATGGCCAACAGACACGTGTAAAGATCCTCAACATCACTAGCCATCAGGGAAATGCATGCAAATCAAAACCACAATGAGCTATCCACCTCACACATGCTAGAATGGCCATCAACAAGAAAACAAGAGACAACAGATGCTGGTGAGAATGTTCTGAAAAGGGAACCCTTATACATTCATTGTTTGCGAAAATGTAAATTGGTCCAACCACTATGGAAAACAATATGAAGTTTCCTCAAAAAATTAAAAATAGATCTACCAAATAACTCAGCAAACTTATTTCTAGATCACTACCCACAAGAAGTAAAAACATGATTTCTAACAGGTATGTAAATGCCTATATATATTGTAGCATTTTTCACAATAGTCAAGATATGCAAATGGTCTATATACACATCAGTGGTTGAATGCCTGAAAAAGATGTTGTATATATACATGATGATATATTATTCAGCCATGAAAAGGGAAGATATCATGTTACTTGCAACAGCATGGATGGACCTTGAGCACTTTATGCTAAGTGAGATAAGTTAGACAGAGAAAGATAAATACTGCATATCACTTACATGTGAAATGTAAAAAACTCAAACTTGTAAAAAACAGAGTAAAATAGTGGTTACCAGGGGATGGGGGAGAAATGATTATTTAAGGGTTAGAGTTAAATAAGCCATAGAAATCCAATGTACAGTATTATGAGTATAGAAAACAATGTAAATACTATAAGTATGTGATGTGATAAGTATTGCCAGAAATTCTATCATATTGCAATATATAAATATATCAAAATTATATTTTGTATGCCTTAAATTTATACAATATGTCAAAGTTATTTAATTAGAAAAAGTGATGCAAAAAGTTTTACTAATGAAGACCAAACTTAAAGGTGTATGGCAAAAGTAGTCATTACATGATATTATAAAACACACACACACACACACACAAAAAAAAAAAAACCCAAGGGAAATTCTTCCAGAATTAAAAACTTACAATATTCATCATGAAAGTCCCTTGTGTTGTTGACAATCAAATGAAGTTTCAACAAATGTGTTTACTTTAAACTTTGATCATGCTCAGTAATATAGCTAAACAAAAATGTCAACTGACATTTACATCAGAATGCTCACCAGTTGCAACCATAGGCTGACTAAAGATACAACAGCTTTGCAAAAGTCAACAAAAGCATTCTGTAAGAATTAATGTTCCTGTGGATTTGCAAGGAAGCACTTTTAGAAGCACTGTTTTAGACAACATAAGAAAAGAAAGGGAAATGAGAGGTAGGACTGTTGGTAAGAGGAGTAAAAAAAATCCCTATTTGTCAATGCCTATATTGTATGCCTAGAAAATTCAAGGGAGAAGAACTAGTAAGAACAACACTAAGAACTAGTAAGGAAAGCTCAACAAAGTGGTCAGATTGAAATAAATAATGACAAAAGCATTTCATTTCCTGCTTATCATTAAAAAGTTTGAAAAATATGACGGAAATCAGGAAGATGGTGCTGAGGTAGGAGGGAGCAGATTCCACTTCTCTCTACATGTGGGAGAAAATCCTAGCTGATCTCTGGAGTAAAAGAGCAAACAACCAACAGTTCTCAGCATATACGAAAATAAGAGACCAAAAATTGTAGTGGAACCGAAAAACCAGACGGTAAGGAGAGTGCTTCAGGACAATAAGGTCGCAGGGACCAGTGTGAGAGTCAGAGGGGGGTTGCTACAGCCTCAGGCCCGGTGCCCACTGCTGGTTTTGCCACAGAGTCCTTGGGATAGAGCTGGAGCAACTGCTCCCTCCACAGCCAAACAAGGTCCGAGCAGCCTGGTTGCTAGCAAACACACAGGGGCTGTGAGCATCCGCAGAGTTTGTGGACACCAGCAGAGTTGAGAGTCCCACAGTGATGGGCCCTGACCCCCATAGTCACCGGTCTGGCTGTGGGAGAGGCCAGGCCATTGTATGAAGTGGCAGACTTGAGTAAAAGGAATTTCTCAGAAAGAAAAAGTGAAAAGACAGGCACTGTTTGGGGAATTCTCCTACAGCAATTGCTCTGGCCTCCCTGCCACCCAGCTGGGCAATGATCCTGAGGTTGCACGGAAGGTTGTGCTTGTGCAGAGGACCCTGCGCACCCCATAGCACTGGGAAGGGTGAGGCAGCCTGGCTGAGCACGTGCTCGTCTGCACCCCAGCCCACAGCAGTAACGCTGGGAAAAGGCCTGGATCCCACACCCAAGGCACAGGGGCGAGGTGCCAGGATAGCTCCCAGGAAATTGTGCTTGGCTGACTGAGTGCAGATTGGGAAGGAAGAAAAGCCACACCAATCGCCCCTCAGCCTGCTACAGCCAGCAAGACCAGAAAAACCGGTTTGGCCACATTGAAACCAAGAGGCTTTTTAATTTTATTCTATTTTTATTTTTAATAATTTTTTATTTGTTAACATTTATTATTTTTTCTCTTTCAATTTCTTTTTCCTCTCTTTCCTTCTTTCTTGTTTTATTCCTTCTTCCTTTCTTCCCAAATTTATCTCTTCTTCCTTCCTTCATCTGCCTTTTTTTTAAATACCTATAAATGAGACCCCCCCCAAAAAAAAACCAACCCTGGAACTGTGAAAACACCAGAGTTGGACCCAAAGAAGGGGCATCACAACAGCTACAACAGTGAGAGAAATTTCACTTTGCTATTACAGAGAACCTGCAACTTATTGCATATTTGTATTATTATTATTTTTTCATTATTTTTACATCTTTTATTTTAATAGTATTTTTGTATTCCTCTTCTTTCTGTATAGTCTGCTTTGCTACGCTGGTTATACTGTATCATTTGACAGGTTTCCTTTGATATCTCTTACAGAGTATATTGCTAATTTACTGTCCTTCACTTCACCTTTGTCCCATTAGCACACTACTCACGGTCCTATACTTCCTATTCTTGTTATCTAGATCACATAGGTTCTGTCACATGAGTGTCGCTCTAATATTATTGTAAATAATAGCTGTTCTATACAATTGTAAATACTACACAAGACCCCTCCCAGATCTTAGGCCACTTCACAGTTTCCTGAACTCTATCACTGTAGTGGTTAACTCTATTATCTCACACACTACACTTATTTACTATCCTTTACTCTCACCTCACCTCAGAATCTGACCTCCCACAACCTCACTGCTTTCTAGATCCAACTCACAATCCTTTCCTCCCCAACAAGAGTCTTATCTTCTTTCCATCCTTTCTAAAAATCTGCTAGTTGAGTGGAAGATCACGGTTAACACTATAATACCCAAAGGATCTCCTATCTCTTCTCTACTGGCTGCTACTGTAAATATCATAGAATACTCTCTTGCTGTCTTAAACCATTTTGCCTTCACACTGCAACTGATCACAAAAAAGAGTAGGTAGAGGCAGTGAACACCAAGATACCCACTGAAAGAGGAAAACCAACAACAAAGGAACCACTAACAGATAACAACAGAAGAAGGTGAAGGAGGGAGTGGAAACCACACAAACCTCAATCCAGGACCTATCTGGAAATACAACTAAAGAGTGGAGACACTACCCAGTACAAACAACTGAACAAGAGCAAAAGAAAATCTTCAAAACCTTATACACATGGAAGAACCAGCTTCAACACAACTTGCTCTCACCAGCACAACAGAATACAAGAGGTGGTGGACAGAGTGACCCTCAATTAACAGCTGGTGGGAAGAGCCCACCAAAGAAAGACCCAACAACAATCAAAATCCAAAGACAAACACAGAGCCTACTTAAATGGCAGCCCAAGACCAGTGAGCTCGGGAGATCAAGGAGAATGCACCACTGAATCTCACAGGTATTCTACCACAGAAGTTCACACCATAAACCCAGGGAGCCAGAACAGATCAATTTAAGAACCCGAGGCTAACAAGAAGAGTCTCACAAACAATGGGAAGACAAAGAAACAATCCCCAAATGAAAGGAAAGGAGGAAGCCTCAGAAAGAATGCTAAATGAAGTAGAGGCAACTCAACTTTCAGATATTGAGTTCAAAGCAATGATTATTAGGAAGCTCAATGAGCTCACAATGGGCTACCAGAAACTACAGGGAAACTACAGTGAACTCACTGCAAACTATATCAACATGAAAAAGGAAATAGAAATGATCAACAGGGGCCAAGAGGAAATGAAGAAACCAATTTCTGAACTGAAGAACACAGCAGAGGGAAGGAAAAGCAGGATCAATGAAGCAGAAGATTGGATCAGCAAGATAGAGGACAAAGTACAAAAAAAAAAAAAAAACAGAAAGAGCAAGAAAAGGAAAAGAGACTCAGAAAGAATGAACAGGGATTAAGAGAAATGCAAGACAATATGAAACATAATATCCATATAATAGGGGTACCAGAAGGAAAGGAAGAAGAGCAAGGGTCAGAAAACCTATCTGAAAAAGTAATGATGGAAAACCCTAGTTTGATGAGAGAAAGTCACACAAATCCAGGAAACACAGAGAGTCCCAATCAAGAGAAACCCAAAGAGGCCCACTTCAAGACATATCATAATTAATATGGCAAAATACCAAGACAAAGAGAGAATTTTAAAAGCAACAAGGGTGAAACAGGAAGTAACATACAAGGGAGCCCCAATAAGGTTATCAGCTGACTTCTCAATGGAAACCTCCAAGCCAGAAAAGACTGGCAAGAAATATTCCAAGTAATGAGAACCAGAGGCCTGTAACCAAGGCTACTTTACCCAGCAAGGCTCTCAATCAAGATAGAAGACCAAATAAGGAGCTTCCCAGACAAAAGAAGTCTAAAAGAATACACCTCCACCAAACCAGCTCTGTAAGAGATGCTAAAGGGACTGCTTTAAGGAAAGGAAGGAAGAGAGAGAGAGAGAGAGAAACACACAGGTACAAAAATGGCAATAAATAAGTACCTGTCAATAATAACCTTAAACATAAATGGATTAAATGCTCCAATCAAAAGACATAGAATAGCTGAATGGATAAGAAAGCATGAACCAGACATATGCTGCCTACAAGAGACCCACCTCAGAACAAAAGACCTACACAGACTGAAAGTGAAGGACTGGAAACAAATATTCCAAGCAAATGGACAGGAAAAAAAAAGCTGGGGTAGCAATACTCATATCAGAAAAAAATAGACTTTCAAAGAAGGGCCATAAAGAGAGACCCAGAAGGTCACTACATAATACTCAAGGGAAGAATTCACCAAGAAGACATAAACATTGTAAATATATATGCACCCAACATAGGAGCACCCAAATACATAAAGAAAATTTTAGAGGACTTCAAGAAAGATATTGACAACAACACAATTATAGCAGGGGATTTTAATACCCCACTGTCAAAAATGGACAGATCTTCCAAACAAAATATCAACAAAGATATTGAAGCATTGAACAAAGGCCTAGATGAAATAAACTTAACTGATACATATAGAGCCCTTCATCCCAAAGAAGCTAAATA
Source organism: Tonatia bakeri (assembly GCA_004024845.1). Classification (NCBI taxonomy): domain Eukaryota; kingdom Metazoa; phylum Chordata; class Mammalia; order Chiroptera; family Phyllostomidae; genus Tonatia; species Tonatia bakeri. The sequence continues at coordinate 1,894 of PVIA01003849.1, read as the reverse complement.
CACATTCTTTTCAGATGCACATGGAACATTTTCAAAGATAGACCACATGATAGGACACAAAACAAACCTCAACAAATTCAAGAACATTGAAATCATATCAAGCATTTTCTCAGACCACAAGGGACTGAAACTAGAAACCAACCCCAAGGGAAAAAAACCCAAACACTCAAAATCATGGAGATTGAATAGCATGATATTAAACAATGAATGGGCCAAGAATAAAATTAGGAAAGAAATAAAAAAGTTTCTGGAAACAAAAGAAAATGAACTCACAATAACCCAAAACTTATGGGACACAGCCAAGGCAGTCCTGAGAGGGAAGTTCATAGTGATACAGGACTACCTAAAAAAGATAGAAACATTCCAAGCAAACAACCTAACCTTATGCCTACAAGAACTCAAGGAATAACAACAAAGACAGCCCAGAGCAAAAAGAAGGAAGGAAATAACCAAGATCAGAGTAGAATTAAATGACATAGAGACTAAAAGCACAATTCTAAGGATCAATGAATCCAGGAGTTGGTTCTTTCAAAAGATAAACAAAATCTACAAGCCTTTAAGCAGGCTCATCAAGAAAAAAAGAGAGAGGATCCAAAAACACAATCAGAAATAAAAGAGAAGAGATTACAACTGACACCACAGAAATACAAAGGATTGTAAGAAATTGCTATGAAGAACTGTATGCCAAGAAATTGGGAAACCTAGGTCATATGAACAAATTTCTAGAAAAATATTATCTTCCAAAACTCAATAAAGAAGAAGCAGAAAGCCTGAACAGACCAATAACAGTGGATGAAATTGAAGCAGTAATCCAAAAACTCCTGACTCACAAAAGTCCGGGTCCAGATGGTTTCACAGGAGAATTCTACAAAGCATTTAAGGAAGATCTAACCCCTATCCTTCACAGACTATTCCCAAAAATCCAGAATGATGGAAGACTCCCAAACTCTTTTTATGAAGCCAGCATCATCCTAATCCCAAAAGCAAATAAAGACACAACAAACAAAGAAAACTTCAGGCCAATATCACTCCTGAACATAGATGCTAAAATCCTCAACAAAATATTGGCAAACTGCATCCAACAATACATTAAAAAGGTCATACACCATGACCAAGTGGGGTTCATCCCAGGGATGCAAGGATGGTTCAATATTCGCAAATCAGAAAATGTAATACATCACATAAGCAAAAGCAATAACAAAAAATCACATGATCATATCAATAGGTGCAGAAAAAGCATTTGGTAAGTTACAGCACCCATTTATGATAAAAATACTCAGCAAAGTGGGAATAGAGGGACCATTCCTCAACATAATAAAAGCCATATATGAGAGACCTACAGCCAACATCATACTCCATGGGCAAAAACTAAAATATTTTCCACTAAGATCAGGAACAAGACAAGGTTGTCCACTTTTGCCACTTTTATTCAATATAGTATTGGAAGTTTCAGCCAGAGTGATCAGGCAAGAAAAGGAAATAAAAGGAATCCAAATTGGAAAGGAGGAAACAAAACTGTCATTGTTTGCAGATGACATGATAGCATACATAGAAAATCCTATAGACTCTGCAAAAAAACTGCTTGACCTAATAAACAAATTTGGCAAAACAGTGAGATACAAAGTCAATATCCAGAAATCAAAGGCATTTTTGTATATCAACAATGAAACAGCAGAAGTGGAAATCAAGAAAAAGATCCCATTTGATATAGAAAAAAGAAAAATAAAATACCTAGAAATAAATCTAACCAAGGAGGTAAAAGACCTGTATACAGAAAACTACACAACACTGAAGAAAGAAATCAAGGAAGACACTAATGGAAATATATACCATGTTCATGGATCAGAAGAATTAACATCATCAAAATGTCCATACTACCCAAAGCAACTTACAG